>CM069864.1:95926325-96216325 GCA_036172795.1 Pelodytes ibericus | reverse complement strand
GCTGGACAGAATGACGGTCTCCAGATTGAAGAGCGGCTTCTCTTCCTCCGGCAGTTTGTCCTCCTCGTCACGGATGTTGGCGTTAATCCGGCGGGAATCAGCCATATCCTTAAACAGCAGAAAGATGATATTTAGACAGGAGAACGCTTCAGGGTTGTGGACAGAAACTTCCTGAATCCCCAACAAATAACATGTTTAGTTTTAAATCCACATTAAGCCAACGTCTGCCTCGGTCTTCCAAGGGGTTTTTGAGGAATGTGATTACCTTCAGCATGACCTCGCAGTAATGCATCTGCGCCTCCCCGAAACGCAGCTTTAAAAGCTCCACATTACGGATTTCTCTGCAAAACACAAACCGGTACAGAAATAAAACCTCTGTATGAAGATGGCGGCGGCAGTGGTGACACGGAAGGAAGGTTGTTTGTAAAAGCAGTAAAATGTTGGCATTACTCCCTCCTGATTGGCTTATCAGAAGCTCCTGAACCCGTGGTCTGGGGATTTACCTCTCAGAGCTGAAGGTGAATTGATGCAGCAGCCGGTCAGCGAGCAGAGTCCGGTATTCATTGATAAAGAGCTCCTTGCTGCCGTATATACTGACCAGGAGGCTGATAATATCCGAGGATCTGCGCTTCGAACTGCTTTTACCTGGAAATGTAAATTATCATCCATTAAAACAAACAGTCTCAGCCGCCCTGCGCATTCCCACCCGCTCACCAGACAATCCCACCCGCTCACCAGACAATCCCACCTGCTTGCTAGGCAATCCCATCCACAAAGCACCAAGTACCTGGATCAGCATCCACTGGGTCGGGCGTCCAGTCCTCTGGGTCCGAAACATCATCATCACTTTCATGGCCATTGTCCAAAACCACCGGATCTGCTTTAGAGAGCTCGTTGGCAAGATCCCCTGATCCCTCAGCATCTCCAGTTAAACCAGCAACAATCTGCCGCACAGTGTCCTCTCGAGTCCTGACAACACACGCCATGGGTTAGAGTCTGACCCCTTTACATCCCTTCCCTGTGTGAGAGGGTCAGACTAGCACCGGACACACGCACGCCAGTCTGACCCCTTTACATCACTTCCCTGTGTGAGAGGATCAGACTAGCACCGGACACACGCACGCCAGTCTGACCCCTTTACATCCCTTCCCAGTGTGAGAGGATCAGACTAGCACCGGACACACGCACGCCAGTCTGACCCCTTTACATCCCTTCCCTGTGTGAGAGGATCAGACTAGTACCGGACACACGCACGCCAGTCTGACCCCTTTACATCCCTTCCCTGTGTGAGAGGATCAGACTAGCACCGGACACACGCACGCCAGTCTGACCCCTTTACATCCCTTCCCTGTGTGAGAGGATCAGACTAGCACCGGACACACGCACGCCAGTCTGACCCCTTTACATCCCTTCCCTGTGTGAGAGGATCAGACTAGCACCGGACACACGCACACCAGTCTGACCCCTTTACATCACTTCCCTGTGTGAGAGGGTCAGACTAGCACCGGACACACGCACGCCAGTCTGACCCCTTTACATCCCTTCCCAGTGTGAGAGGATCAGACTAGCACCGGACACACGCACGCCAGTCTGACCCCTTTACATCCCTTCCCTGTGTGAGAGGATCAGACTAGCACCGGACACACGCACGCCAGTCTGACCCCTTTACATCCCTTCCCTGTGTGAGAGGATCAGACTAGCACCGGACACACGCACGCCAGTCTGACCCCTTTACATCCCTTCCCTGTGTGAGAGGATCAGACTAGCACCGGACACACGTACGCCAGTCTGACCCCTTTACATCACTTCCCTGTGTGAGAGGATCAGACTAGCACCGGACACACGCACGCCAGTCTGACCCCTTTACATCACTTCCCTGTGTGAGAGGATCAGACATCTGCCAAATCCTGCTCGGTTACCTCAGGTACTTCCGAATGGGCTCACAAGCCACCTCTAGAATCACCATGGAGGGGTCCAGCTCCCTCAGAGCTTTAATGGCCGATATGTACAACGTGATGATGTCAGACGTGTTCACTCCTACGCAACAAAAACAATGAACGTCGGGAAGAGCGCTTGGTGGGGGGAAGATATGCAGCAGGGTAGGAGGGGAATGAGACACGGCTGGGGGGGAATGAGCTGCATAGGAGGGACTCTATAGAAAAAAGCCATTAAACTGCATTAACACAGGACACGGCACATACCGGGCATGAACACAGGACACGGCACATACCGGGCATGAACACAGGACACGGCACATACCGGGCATGGACACAGGACACGGCACATACCGGGCAGGAACACACACACATGCCACATACCGGGCAGGCACACACGCATGCCACATGCCGGTCAGGCACACACGCATGCCACATGCCGGGCAGGCACACGGGACGCAGAACATACCGGGCAGGGACACGGGACGCAGTACATACCGGGCAGGGACACGGGACGCAGTACATACCGGGCAGGGACACGGGACGCAGTACATACCGGGCAGGGACACGGGACGCAGTACATACCGGGCAGGGACACGGGACGCAGTACATACCGGGCAGGCACACGGGACTCAGTACATACCGGGCAGGCACACGGGACACAGTACATACCGGGCAGGCACACAGTACATACCGGGCAGGCACACAGTACATACCGGGCAGGCACACAGGACACAGTACATACCGGGCAGGCACACAGGACACAGTACATACCGGGCAGGCACACAGGACACAGTACATACCGGGCAGGCACACAGGACACAGTACATACCGGGCAGGCACACAGGACACAGTACATACCGGGCAGGCACACAGTACATACTGGGCAGGCACACAGGACATACCGGGGTGCAGCAGCCTGGTCTCCAGCGCGTTCTTCAGGGACATTAACAGTTGCTGCCTCTGATTGGTCCGTTCCAAGCAGAACTTTAAATCTTCAATCGCTGGCTTTGAATCAGGAAAATCTAGAAAGAAAACACATTAATGGCATGACTTCCTATTACATTAATGGCATGACTTCCTATTACATTAATGGCATGACTTCATATTACAGTGTATGGCATGACTTCATATTACAGTGTATGGCATGACTTCATTTTACAGTGTATGGCATGACTTCATTTTACAGTGTATGGCATGACTTCATATTACAGTGTATGGCATGACTTCATATTACAGTGTATGGCATGACTTCATTTTACAGTGTATGGCATGACTTCATTTTACAGTGTATGGCATGACTTCATATTACAGTGTATGGCATGACTTCATATTACAGTGTATGGCATGACTTCATTTTACAGTGTATGGCATGACTTCATTTTACAGTGTATGGCATGACTTCATATTACATTAATGGCATGACTTCATATTACATTAATGGCATGACTTCATATTACATTAATGGCATGACTTCATATTACATTAATGGCATGACTTCATTTTACATTAATGGCATGACTTCATTTTACAGTGTATGGCATGACTTCATTTTACAGTGTATGGCATGACTTCATATTACAGTGTATGGCATGACTTCATATTACAGTGTATGGCATGACTTCATTTTACAGTGTATGGCATGACTTCATATTACAGTGTATGGCATGACTTCATATTACATTAATGGCATGACTTCATATTACATTAATGGCATGACTTCATATTACATTAATGGCATGACTTCATATTACATTAATGGCATGACTTCATATTACATTAATGGCATGACTTCATATTACAGTGTATGGTATGACTTCATATTACAGTGTATGGCATGACTTCATATTACAGTGTATGGCATGACTTCATATTACAGTGTATGGCATGACTTCATATTACAGTGTATGGCATGACTTCATTTTACAGTGTATGGCATGACTTCATTTTACAGTGTATGGCATGACTTCATTTTACAGTGTATGGCATGACTTCATATTACATTAATGGCATGACTTCATATTACATTAATGGCATGACTTCATATTACAGTGTATGGCATGACTTCATATTACAGTGTATGGCATGACTTCATATTACATTAATGGCATGACTTCATATTACAGTGTATGGCAGGAAGGGCAATAACTTTCTCCTGATACTTAGACAATGGCAGGCTGTGCATCATGGGAAATGTAGTGATAAGGCCGGTCCCCGGGCCTGAGGGATGCTGGGATTTTTAGTGTTATTATCGGTAATTAGATTATTGTGAATCTCACTCACCTCGGATAATACTGAACAGTTCACTGATGCGCATACTGGCGTACAAATGGTAAAAGAACCGCTGGACATGACATCGCCACCGCTTCAAAGTGCTGCCTGACTCTGGCGTAGAGGGCGGGGCTGCACCATCCTGCAGAAAGACTTTACTGAGCCAGCCAATCACCTTCTCGATCCACTGTCAAGGTAAAAACAATAGAATAGTGAGTGGCATCGAGTGTATTAAAAGGAGATAGGACAACTGTCAGCAAACAAACACATGTTTATTTGAAAGAATGAATCAACTAGAAATGACAGAATACAAATAACAACCTTATGGAGTCTGCTTTGCTCCGTATAGCTCTATCAGAGGGCAGACATGTTGCATCAGAAGAAGGAAGATCTTACCCAACATTCTAAACAACATGTCCGTCCACTGATAGAGCTATACAGAGCAAAGATTCTAAACAGCATGTCCACCCCCTGATAGAGCTATACAGAGCAAAGATTCTAAACAGCATGTCCATCCCCTGATAGAGCTATACAGAGCAAAGATTCTAAACAACATGTCCACCCCTGATAGAGCTATACAGAGCAAAGATTCTAAACAGCATGTCCATCCCCTGATAGAGCTATACAGAGCAAAGATTCTAAACAACATGTCTGCCCACTGATAGAGATATACAGAGCAAAGATTCTAAACAGCATGTCCACTCCCTGATAGAGCTATACAGAGCAAAGATTCTAAACAACATGTCCACCCCCTGATAGAGCTATACAGAGCAATGATACTAAACAACATGTCTGCCCCCTGATGGAGCTATAGAGAGCAAAGATTCTAAACAACACGTCCACCTCCTGATAGAGCAACACAGAGCAAAGATTCTAAACAACATGTCCATCCCTGATAGAGCTATACAGAGCAAAGATTCTAAACAACATATCCGCCCGATAGATCTATACAGAGCAAAGATTCTAAACAACATGTCCATCCCTGATAGAGCCATACAGAGCAAAGATTCTAAACAACATGTCTGCCCCTGATAGAGCTATCCAGAGCAAAGACTCCCAATAAGGCACTTTATTTGTATTCTTTCATGAAAGAGTTTCTAGTTAAAAATTCCTACATATCTTTCAGTTTATGGTTTTTGACAGTTGTCCTTTAAATTCCCACTCGGCCGATGTTT
The DNA here is from genome assembly GCA_036172795.1 of Pelodytes ibericus. NCBI lineage: Eukaryota > Metazoa > Chordata > Amphibia > Anura > Pelodytidae > Pelodytes > Pelodytes ibericus. The sequence continues at coordinate 96,210,945 of CM069864.1, read as the reverse complement.
TTTTGGAGTCACTCTACCTCCTGGAATTCATTCAGGAATGAGCTCTCATACTCCCCACGGCATCTCTTCTCCATGCGCTCCTCAATCATCTTGTGAAGGATTGTGGTCACCGCATCGGAGCAGATTCGTTCCAACAGGTTCAGACGATGGCTACAGACACAGTAAACCTTTATAAGACCCAGCGAGCAAACACAGCGAGACTCTTACACATGGGTCTGCTGCTGACATCACCATGTGAGTCGATATTCAAATGAACTGAGGGAAATGTTTAATTAACATAAAAAGGTGGCACCACAAACACACTGAAAGTAGCTCTCCCGAGAGAAGCAAGCGTTACAGACGTCACACATTGAAGTTATTACAGTGTGATCCGGTCATATGGTGTGCCTAAATCTCCAAACTTTTCATCGGGGATGGGTGGCTTTTAACCTCTTAGTGGCATGCCTTTTTGCCAGTGACTTTCCCTTGGTTTTAACATTTCTGCGGTGTTTGTGTTTAGCTGTAATTTTCGTCTTTCTTTTTTACTGTACCCACACAGATTATATAGTTTGTTTAAGGTTGTGCTCTGATAGATGTACTGTGTATAAATCACTGTATTAAACATGCTGTTTCAGGGTTGTTCTTCCCATTCCCCTGTATTTGTATAAAACCAGAGCAAACTGTGACTATACAAACATGGAGTCTCCTTAGTAATTGATAAATCTTCTGTGTATTCGTATTATTATCTGCCACTTACAAAATGTCGTTAAGTTGCTGGAACTGCTCCATAGCAGACTGACACCAGCAGAGATCCTTACTGGCGTCGCAGCCGCCGCAGAGCGCATCATCCACACCGCGGTCCTCAGAGTCACTTTCCCGTTCGTTTTCGTTCATGCTGTCACTGTCACTGAGGCTGTCGTCTGTCCGTCTCCTCTGCTGCATGTAGATCTTAAACGTGCGGCTGTAGAACTGCTGAATCAGATTCTGGAAGTTCTTGGAGGGGGAAAAGAAGAGAATGGCTTTGAACATGGTGTACACTTTATCCCGCAGAGTGTGGGAATCGGAGCCGGGCAGCAGACCCATGTCCGCCCATCTTCCCAGGAGCTCGAGGCTCTTCAGATAAGGGTCCAGACGGGTTATTAAGAGGCGGAAAGTGTCCAGTAACAGCAGGATGCAATGCTGCTCTTCAATGGCGTTCTCCTGCTGGTTCATTCCGTTCCAGAACTCTGGGGCTATGTTCCTCTGGAGATCAATCTGTAAAACCTCCGCAAACCAGTCCTCGAGCATCACGTGCAGGTCATACAGGTGCAAGATCTCAAGGGCCGATCTAAGATCCACTTCTGAGACGGACTCATCCGAGCCACATCTTGGAGCCATCTATGGGGAGACAGCGAAACATAATATCATTAGATATGACAGGCAGGGGGGTTACGGGGAATTGGGGGTCTGGGTGACAGGTACACGGGGGTTACGGGGAATTGGGGGTCTGGGGGACAGGTACAGGGGGGTTACGGGGAATTGGGGGTCTGGGTGACAGGTACAGGGGGGTTACGGGAAATTGGGGTCTGGGTGACAGGTACAGGGGGGTTACGGGGAATTGGGGGTCTGGGTGACAGGTACAGGGGGGTTACTGGGAATTGGGGGTCTGGGTGACAGGTACAGGGGGGTTACTGGGAATTGGGGGTCTGAGTGACAGGTACAGGGGGGTTACGGGGAATTGGGGGTCTGGGTGACAGGTACAGACAGGGGGTTACGGGGAATTGGGGGTCTGGGTGACAGGTACAGGGGGGTTACGGGGAATTGGGGGTCTGGGTGACAGGTACAGGGGGTTACTGGGAATTGGGGGTCTGGGTGACAGGTACAGGGGGTTACTGGGAATTGGGGGTCTGGGTGACAGGTACAGGGGGTGGGGTTACTGGGAATTGGGGGTCTGGGTGACAGGTACAGGGGGGTTACTGGGAATTGGGGGTCTGGGTGACAGGTACAGGGGGGTTACTGGGAATTGGGGGTCTGGGTGACAGGTACAGGGGGTGGGGTTACTGGGAATTGGGGGTCTGGGTGACAGGTACAGGGGGGTTACTGGGAATTGTGGGGCCCTGCACTTCACACTGACCAGTCCCAGGGCGGACGGGGGCACCAGTCCCAGGCTCAGGGTGCTCCAGGCCGCAGACAGATCCCCCACACTGGTCTGCGCCATGGTCTCCCCAGGTCCCTGTCAGTGGGCTCTGTCGCAAGCGCGTGACGTCACACACGGCCCTGGAGTATGACGTCAGGTGAGAGGGATAACAGAGTTCTAATCACCAGCTTCGGAGTTGGTGGTTGTGGTCTCTGGTCTGTAGAACTCGCCGTTTCCATGGCAGCGATAGACTCCAGCCCCGCCTCTCAGCGACTCGAGTCACGGGGCAAAGACCCTGCCCTCCCATTGGTCAGTGTGAGGCTGTGGGCGGAGCAGTGTCTGGCAAGCGGGGAAGTGACCGGGAGAGCGGGGCCCGAACCTACGAGACACCGGGGACCATGAGCCAGCAGGGGGCCGCGTTACAGACATACAACAACGAGCTGGTGAAATGTGAGGACCCCCCCCCCATACACACACACCCTGACCCCATATACCCCCCCCATACACCCTGACCCCGTATACCCCCCCCCATACACCCTGACCCCATATACCCCCCCCCATACACCCTGACCCCATATACCCCCCCCATACACCCTGACCCCATATACCCCCCCCCATACACCCTGACCCCGTATACCCCCCCCCCCATACACCCTGACCCCATATACCCCCCCCCCATACACCCTGACCCCGTATACCCCCCCCCCCCCACACACCCTGACCCCATATACCCCCCACACACACACACCCTGACAACGTATACCCCCCCCATACACCCTGACCCCATATACCCCCCCCCCCCCCACACACACACACCCTGACCCCATATACCCCCCACACACACACACCCTGACCCCATATACCCCCCCCATACACCCTGACCCCATATACCCCCCCCCATACACCCTGACCCCGTATACCCCCCCCCCACACACACACCCTGACCCCATATACCCCCCCACACACACACACCCTGACCCCATATACCCCCCCCCCATACACCCTGACCCCATATACCCCCCCTATACACCCTGACCCCGTATACCCCCCCCCACACACACACCCTGACCCCATATACCCCCCCCCATACACCCTGACCCCGTATACCCCCCCCCCACACACACACCCTGACCCCATATACCCCCCCCACACACACACACCCTGACCCCATATACCCCCCCCCCCACACACACACACCCTGACCCCATATACCCCCCCCCCACACACACACCCTGACCCCATATACCCCCCCCACACACACACCCTGACCCCATATACCCCCCCCACACACACACCCTGACCCCATATACCCCCCCCCCACACACACACACCCTGACCCCATATACACCCCCCCCACACACACACACCCTGACCCCATATACCCCCCCACACACACACACCCTGACCCCATATACCCCCCCCCACACACCCTGACCCCATATACCCCCCCCCACACACCCTGACCCCATATACCCCCACACACACACACCCTGACCCCATATACCCCCCACACACCCTGACCCCATATACCCCCACACACACACACCCTGACCCCATATACCCCCCCCACACACACACACACACCCTGACCTCATATACCCCCCCCCACACACACACCCTGACCTCATATACCCCCCCACACACACCCTGACCCCATATACCCCCCCCCCCACACACACACCCTGACCCCATATACCCCCCCCCCACACACACACCCTGACCCCATATACCCCCCCCACACACACACACACACCCTAAACCTCAAATACCCCCCCACACACCCTGACCTCATATACCCCCCCACACACCCTGACCTCATATACCCCCCCACACACCCTGGCCCCATATACCCCCCCACACACACACCCTGACCCCATATACCCCCCCACACACACACACCCTGACCCCATATACCCCGCCACACACACACACCCTGACCCCATATACCCCGCCACACACACACACACCCTGACCCCATATACCCCGCCACACACACACCTTGACCCCATATACCCCCCCCCCACACACACACACACACACACACCCTGACCCCATATACCCCCCCACACACACACCTTGACCCCATATACCCCCCCCCCCCACACACACACACCCTGACCCCATATACCCCCCCACACACACACCCTGACCCCATATACCCCCCCCACACACACCCTGACCCCATATACCCCCCCACACACACACCCTGACCCCATATACCCCCCCACACACACCCTGACCCCATATACCCCCCCACACACACACACACCCTGACCCCATATACCCCCCCCACACACACACACACCCTGACCCCATATACCCCCCCCACACACACACACACCCTGACCCCATATACCCCCCCCACACACACACACCCTAAACCTCAAATACCCCCACACACACCCTGACCCCATATACCCCCCCCCACACACACACACACCCTGACCCCATATACCCCCCCACACACACACACACCCTGACCCCATATACCCCCCACACACACACACACCCTGACCCCATATACCCCCCCACACACACACACCCTGACCCCATATACCCCCCCCCACACACACACACACACCCTGACCCCATATACCCCCCCCCCACACACACACACCCTGACCCCATATACCCCCCACACACACACCCTGACCCCATATACCCCCCCCCCACACACACACACACCCTGACCCCATATACCCCCCCACACACACACCCTGACCCCATATACCCCCCACACACACACACCCTGACCCCATATACCCCCCCCACACACACCCTGACCCCATATACCCCCCCCCACACACACACCCTGACCCCATATACCCCCCCACATACACCCTGACCCCATATACCCCCCCATATACCCCCTCCACACACACACCCTGACCCCATACCCCCCACACACACACCCTGACCCCATACCCCCCACACACACACCCTGACCCCATATACCCCCCCACACACACACCCTGACCCCATATACCCCCCCACACACACACCCTGACCCCATATACCCCCCACACACACACACATCTGACGCCATATACCCCCCCACACACACACATCTGACGCCATATACCCCCACACACACACCCTGACCCCATATACTCCCCCACACACCCGACCCCATATACCCCCCCCACACACACACCCTGACCCCATATACCCCCCCCCACACACACCCTGACCCCATATACCCCCCCACACACACACCCTGACCCCATATACCCCCACACGCACACCCTGACCCCATACACTCCCCCACACACCCCGACTCCATATACCCGCACACACACACACTCTGACCCCATATACCCCCACACACACACCCTGACCCCATATACCCCCCCACATACCCTGACCCCATATACCCCACACACACACACCCTGACCCCATATACCACACACACACCCTGACCCCATATACCCCCCCACATACCCTGACCCCATATACCCACACACACCCTGATCCCTGACATATTGCAGCTATAGCAATGTATGTGGTAATAATACTGAATCCATCTTGTGTTTCACCCTACCAGGCATTGAAGACTTGTGCAGCAAAAGAGAAGAGCTGAACCGGCAGATTCTGCAAGAGGAGGAAGAAAAGAACAAACTGCAGAATGATATCCGGGTCCTGACTGAGAAACTGTCCAGAGTCAACGAGAACCTGGCCAGAAAGATGGCGTCACGCAACGAGTTCGACAAAACCATCGCTGAAACACAAGCTGCTTACATGAAGGTGAGGGCCGGACAGACACCTCACTGTCATGGGATGTGGAACCACTAGGAACTGGGGTTTGGATTCAGGAGATCATCAGAGCTTTCATAATACTGCCGCTATCCATCCCCAGACTCCAGGCCCGCTATCCATCCCCAGACTCCAGGCCCGCTATCCATCCCCAGACTCCAGGCCCGCTATCCACCCCCAGACTCCAGGCCCGCTATCCATCCCCAGACTCCAGGCCCGCTATCCATCCCCAGACTCCAGGCCCGCTATCCACCCCCAGACTCCAGGCCCGCTATCCATCCCCAGACTCCAGGCCCGCTATCCATCCCCAGACTCCAGGCCCGCTATCCATCTCCAGGCCCGCTATCCATCCCCAGGCCCGCTATCCATCCCCAGACTCCAGGCCCGCTATCCATCCCCAGACTCCAGGCCCGCTATCCATCTCCAGGCCCGCTATCCATCCCCAGGCCCGCTATCCATCCCCAGACTCCAGGCCCGCTATCCATCCCCAGACTCCAGGCCCGCTATCCATCCCCAGACTCCAGGCCCGCTATCCATCCCCAGACTCCAGGCCCGCTATCCATCCCCAGACTCCAGGCCCGCTATCCATCCCCAGACTCCAGGCCCGCTATCCATCCCCAGACTCCAGGCCCGCTATCCACCCCCAGACTACCGGCCCGCTATCCATCCCCAGACTCCAGGCCCGCTATCCATCCCCAGACTCCAGGCCCGCTATCCATCCCCAGACTCCAGGCCCGCTATCCATCCCCAGACTCCAGGCCCGCTATCCATCCCCAGACTCCAGGCCCGCTATCCATCCCCAGACTCCAGGCCCGCTATCCATCCCCAGACTCCAGGCCCGCTATCCATCCCCAGACTCCAGGCCCGCTATCCATCCCCAGACTCCAGGCCCGCTATCCATCCCCAGACTCCAGGCCACGTGCCGCATGGCAGAAATATACCGCTTATACCGTGACTGTATCACCCAAACACGGCTTATACCGTGACTGTATCACCCAAACACTGCTGCCCCTCCCATCGCTCCAAGCCCCTCCCAGTCAGTGAATTTGGAAGCCCCGGTGAAATGATTTTCAATATATATTGGTTTAAAGTAAAAATAAACACTAAGTGATTTCCAAATGTCTCTGCTGCAGATCCTGGAAAGTTCCCAGACTTTACTGAACGTACTGAAGAGAGAGGCTGGCAATTTGGGCAAATCCACAGACGTGAGAGGGGGCTTAAATCCCGTGCAGCCTCGTGACTGCTGACGAGGTCCTGGCCACGCCCCCTGCGTGGCTTACCTTTTTATAATATATATTTTATTACTCAGACATTCTGCATAATAAAGACTTTATTTTAAGATTCTGAAATATTACAACGCAATAAAGTTCTCGGATACGTATTGCGTCTGGAAATATTTGTAAATACCTTTCATGGACGGAGCGACATTACTCCGAAATCTTTCTGAAACGCGATAAACACAATGCAGTAATCCAGCACGCTGCCGCCTGTGAGACGCTGGCTTCTGATTGGTTAATATAGGGGGCTTTGATCGTACATGTTTGGTCCTCTTACTGCGCACTGACATATTATTTATTGACCGGTAGGACCGGTTAATCACTGGCGTGCACTGCTCCTTGGGAATGTTCCTTCCTCTACTGATAAAAACACTGGATCATACACCAGAAATATTTATTTTAAATAAACCGTTATTACTGCGGCCTGTGTGTTCACATTATATTAATTTGAACTATTTTTAAAGGTCCGCAAAAAAATTACTTTGTTGTAATTGAACGATTGTACTTAGTGGACACAACACTACTTCCCCAGATTCTAAACAACATGTCTGCCCCCTGATAGAGCTATATAGAGCAAAGATTCTAAACAACATGTCCGCCCCCTGATAGAGCAATGATTCTAAACAACATGTCCGCCCCCGATAGAGCTATACAGAGCAAAGATTCTAAACAACATGTCCGCCCCCTGATAGAGGTATACAGAGTAAAGATTCTAAACATGTCCGCCCCCTGATAGAGCTATACTGAGCAAAGATTCTAAACAACATGTCTGTCCCTGATAGAGCTATACAGAGCAAAGATTCTAAACAACATGTCTGCCCCTGATAGAGCTATACAGAGCAAAGATTCTAAACAACATGTCCGCCCCCTGATAGAGCTATAGAGAGCAAAGATTCTAAACAACATGTCCGCCCCCTGATAGAGCCATACAGAGCAAAGATTCTAAACAACATGTCTGTCCCTGATAGAGCTATACAGAGCAAAGATTCTAAACAACATGTCTGCCCGATAGAGCTATACAGAGCAAAGATTCTAAACAACATGTCCGCCCCCTGATAGAGCTATACAGAGCAAAGATTCTAACCATGTCCGCCCCCTGATAGAGCTATACAGAGCAAAGAGGCTCAATAAGGTGCTTTCTTTGTCTTTCATTAAAGCATTTTTATTTAAAATGTCTGCACTGAGTGCCATCTTTCAATTAAACACAACTTCATTTGTTGCTGACAGTTGTCCTGTAATGTTACTTTGCTGTTTGTACGTTATGGCTAATTATCGTACCCCTCTGTGCAGATCTGGCACATTAGGGGCAGCCTGATTCAGTGTTTTGTGAAATACATTCATTCATGTCATACGGTAATTCTTATTAAAACCCCAATCATTAATGTAATTATTGCCCCAATCAGTGCTAGAGAGCGCCGCCGGATCAGCTGTAGTCTGGTCAGGGTTTTTGGGGCAATGCTCGAGGAAGGGGGCTCGTCCCGGTCAGTGTCTGCGAATTCTGCCTCTGTAAACACAGGAGAAAGTGGAATCCATTATACAAGCAATTTATTCCGGCCGCATATGTATGTATGTATGTATGTATGTGTATATATATATATATATATTACAGAGGAGCCGTGTGTGTAATACAGAGGAGGAGCAGTGTGTATAATACAGAGGAGGAGCCGTGTGTGTAATACAGAGGAGCAGTGTGTGTAATACAGAGGAGGAGCCGTGTGTATAATACAGAGGAGGAGCCGTGTGTGTAATACAGAGGAGGAGCCGTGTGTATAATACAGAGGAGGAGCAGTGTGTATAATACAGAGGAGGAGCGGTGTGTATAATACAGAGGAGGAGCGGTGTGTATAATACAGAGGAGGAGCAGTGTGTATAATACAGAGGAGGAGTGTGTATAATACAGAGGAGGAGCCGTGTGTATAATACAGAGGAGGAGCGGTGTGTGTAATACAGAGGAGGAGCCGTGTGTATAATACAGAGGAGGAGCGGTGTGTATAATACAGAGGAGGAGCCGTGTGTGTAATACAGAGGAGGAGCGGTGTGTATAATACAGAGGAGGAGCAGTGTGTATAATACAGAGGAGGAGTGTGTATAATACAGAGGAGGAGCCGTGTGTATAATACAGAGGAGGAGCGGTGTGTGTAATACAGAGGAGGAGCCGTGTGTATAATACAGAGGAGGAGCCGTGTGTGTAATACAGAGGAGGAGCCGTGTGTATAATACAGAGGAGGAGCGGTGTGTATAATACAGAGGAGGAGCGGTGTGTATAATACAGAGGAGGAGCCGTGTGTGTAATACAGAGGAGGAGCGGTGTGTGTAATACAGAGGAGGAGCCGTGTGTGTAATACAGAGGAGGAGCGGTGTGTGTAATACAGAGGAGGAGCCGTGTGTGTAATACAGAGGAGGAGCGGTGTGTATAATACAGAGGAGGAGCGGTGTGTATAATACAGAGGAGGAGCGGTGTGTATAATACAGAGGAGGAGCGGTGTGTATAATACAGAGGAGGAGCGGTGTGTATAATACAGAGGAGGAGCAGTGTGTATAATACAGAGGAGGAGCGGTGTGTATAATACAGAGGAGGAGCGGTGTGTATAATACAGAGGAGCGGTGTGTATAATACAGAGGAGGAGCCGTGTGTATAATACAGAGGAGGAGCCGTGTGTATAATACAGAGGAGGAGCCGTGTGTGTAATACAGAGGAGGAGCGGTGTGTATAATACAGAGGAGGAGCGGTGTGTATAATACAGAGGAGGAGCAGTGTGTATAATACAGAGGAGGAGCAGTGTGTATAATACAGAGGAGGAGCGGTGTGTATAATACAGAGGAGGAGCGGTGTGTATAATACAGAGGAGCGGTGTGTATAATACAGAGGAGGAGCCGTGTGTATAATACAGAGGAGGAGCCGTGTGTGTAATACAGAGGAGGAGCCGTGTGTGTAATACAGAGGAGGAGCGGTGTGTATAATACAGAGGAGGAGCGGTGTGTGTAATACAGAGGAGGAGCGGTGTGTATAATACAGAGGAGGAGCGGTGTGTATAATACAGAGGAGGAGCGGTGTGTATAATACAGAGGAGGAGCGGTGTGTATAATACAGAGGAGGAGCAGTGTGTATAATACAGAGGAGGAGCAGTGTGTATAATACAGAGGAGGAGCAGTGTGTATAATACAGAGGAGGAGCAGTGTTTATAATACAGAGGAGGAGCGGTGTGTATAATACAGAGGAGGAGCCGTGTGTGTAATACAGAGGAGGAGCCGTGTGTGTAATACAGAGGAGGAGCGGTGTGTATAATACAGAGGAGGAGCGGTGTGTATAATACAGAGGAGGAGCGGTGTGTATAATACAGAGGAGCGGTGTGTATAATACAGAGGAGGAGCCGTGTGTATAATACAGAGGAGGAGCCGTGTGTATAATACAGAGGAGGAGCCGTGTGTGTAATACAGAGGAGGAGCGGTGTGTATAATACAGAGGAGGAGCGGTGTGTATGATACAGAGGAGGAGCGGTGTGTATAATACAGAGGAGGAGCGGTGTGTATAATACAGAGGAGGAGCAGTGTGTATAATACAGAGGAGGAGCAGTGTGTATAATACAGAGGAGGAGCAGTGTGTATAATACAGAGGAGGAGCAGTGTGTATAATACAGAGGAGGAGCGGTGTGTATAATACAGAGGAGCGGTGTGTATAATACAGAGGAGGAGCCGTGTGTGTAATACAGAGGAGGAGCGGTGTGTATAATACAGAGGAGGAGCGGTGTGTATAATACAGAGGAGGAGCAGTGTGTATAATACAGAGGAGGAGCAGTGTGTATAATACAGAGGAGGAGCAGTGTGTATAATACAGAGGAGGAGCAGTGTGTATAATACAGAGGAGGAGCAGTGTGTATAATACAGAGGAGGAGCAGTGTGTATAATACAGAGGAGGAGCCGTGTGTATAATACAGAGGAGGAGCCGTGTGTATAATACAGAGGAGGAGCCGTGTGTATAATACAGAGGAGGAGCCGTGTGTATAATACAGAGGAGGAGCCGTGTGTATAATACAGAGGAGGAGCCGTGTGTATAATACAGAGGAGCAGTGTGTGTAATACAGAGGAGGAGCCGTGTGTGTAATACAGAGGAGGAGCCGTGTGTGTAATACAGAGGAGGAGCCGTGTGTGTAATACAGAGGAGCAGTGTGTATAATACAGAGGAGGAGCAGTGTGTATAATACAGAGGAGGAGTGTGTATAATACAGAGTAGGAGCAGTGTGTATAATACAGAGTAGGAGCAGTGTGTATAATACAGAGGAGCAGCGGTGTGTGTAATACAGAGGAGCAGCGGTGTGTGTAATACAGAGGAGCAGCGGTGTGTGTAATACAGAGGAGGAGCCGTGTGTGTAATACAGAGGAGGAGCAGTGTGTATAATAAAGAGGAGCAGTGTGTATAATACAGAGGAGCAGTGTGTATAATACAGAGGAGCAGTGTGTATAATACAGAGGAGCAGTGTGTGTAATACAGAGGAGGAGCGGTGTGTATAATACAGAGGAGGAGCCGTGTGTATAATACAGAGGAGGAGCCGTGTGTATAATACAGAGGAGCAGTGTGTGTAATACAGAGGAGGAGCGGTGTGTGTAATACAGAGGAGGAGCCGTGTGTATAATACAGAGGAGGAGCCGTGTGTATAATACAGAGGAGGAGCAGTGTGTATAATACAGAGGAGGAGCAGTGTGTATAATACAGAGGAGGAGCAGTGTGTATAATACAGAGGAGGAGCAGTGTGTATAATACAGAGGAGGAGCAGTGTGTATAATACAGAGGAGCAGTGTGTATAATACAGAGGAGGAGCGGTGTGTATAATACAGAGGAGGAGCCGTGTGTATAATACAGAGGAGGAGCAGTGTGTATAATACAGAGGAGGAGCCGTGTGTATAATACAGAGGAGGAGCCATGTGTATAATACAGAGGAGGAGCCGTGTGTATAATACAGAGGAGGAGCAGTGTGTATAATACAGAGGAGGAGCAGTGTGTATAATACAGAGGAGCAGTGTGTGTAATACAGAGGAGGAGCGGTGTGTGTAATACAGAGGAGGAGCAGTGTGTATAATACAGAGGAGCAGTGTGTATAATACAGAGGAGCAGTGTGTGTAATACAGAGGAGGAGCGGTGTGTGTAATACAGAGGAGGAGCCGTGTGTGTAATACAGAGGAGGAGCCGTGTGTATAATACAGAGGAGGAGCCGTGTGTATAATACAGAGGAGGAGCAGTGTGTATAATACAGAGGAGCAGTGTGTGTAATACAGAGGAGCAGTGTGTGTAATACAGAGGAGGAGCCGTGTGTATAATACAGAGGAGCAGTGTGTATAATACAGAGGAGGAGCAGTGTGTATAATACAGAGGAGGAGCAGTGTGTATAATACAGAGGAGCAGTGTGTGTAATACAGAGGAGCAGTGTGTGTAATACAGAGGAGCAGTGTGTGTAATACAGAGGAGGAGCGGTGTGTGTAATACAGAGGAGGAGCCGTGTGTATAATACAGAGGAGCAGTGTGTATAATACAGAGGAGCAGTGTGTGTAATACAGAGGAGGAGCGGTGTGTGTAATACAGAGGAGGAGCCGTGTGTATAATACAGAGGAGCAGTGTGTATAATACAGAGGAGCAGTGTGTATAATACAGAGGAGCAGGTCGCTTGTTGTGTCTCTGTCATACCTGAAGGGGCAGCACTTTGATAAATTGCAGGCTGGTTGTTCAGGTCAGTTGTCAGCTTTATCCTCAGCATGGCCCGAACCTGAGCCTGTAACAGAGAAGGATTCATTAGGAAACCCTGCCCGGGGGGAGGCTGGATATCCCTGCCTTTATCAACCGGTGTCTGCCCTACCGTGTGTTACACCGTCACTGCCCTACCGTGTGTTACACCGTCACTGCCCTACCGTGTGTTACACCGTCGCTGCCCTGCCGTGTGTTACACCGTCACTGCCCTACCGTGTGTTACACCGTCGCTGCCCTGCCGTGTGTTACACCGTCGCTGCCCTGCCGTGTGTTACACCGTCGCTGCCATACCGTGTGTTACACCGTCCCTGTCATACCGTGTGTTACACCGTCACTGCCCTGCCGTGTGTTACACCGTCACTGTCATACCGTGTGTTACACCGTCACTGCCCTGCCGTGTGTTACACCGTCACTGCCCTGCCGTGTGTTACACCGTCACTGTCATACCGTGTGTTACACCGTCACTGTCATACCGTGTGTTACACCGTCACTGCCCTACCGTGTGTTACACCGTCACTGCCCTACCGTGTGTTACACCGTCACTGTCATACCGTGTGTTACACCGTCACTGTCATACCGTGTGTTACACCGGCACTGCCATACCGTGTGTTACACCGTCCCTGTCATACCGTGTGTTACACCGTCACTGTCATACCGTGTGTTACACCGTCACTGCCCTGCCGTGTGTTACACCGTCACTGCCCTGCCGTGTGTTACACCGTCGCTGCCCTGCCGTGTGTTACACCGTCGCTGTCATACCGTGTGTTACACCGTCGCTGCCCTGCCGTGTGTTACACCGTCGCTGCCCTGCCGTGTGTTACACCGTCGCTGCCCTGCCGTGTGTTACACCGTCGCTGCCCTGCCGTGTGTTACACCGTCGCTGCCCTGCCGTGTGTTACACCGTCGCTGCCCTGCCGTGTGTTACACCGTCGCTGCCCTGCCGTGTGTTACACCGTCGCTGCCCTGCCGTGTGTTACACCGTCGCTGCCCTGCCGTGTGTTACACCGTCGCTGCCCTGCCGTGTGTTACACCGTCACTGCCCTACCGTGTGTTACACCGTCACTGCCCTGCCGTGTGTTACACCGTCACTGCCCTGCCGTGTGTTACACCGTCCCTGCCATACCGTGTGTTACACCGTCGCTGCCATAACGTGTGTTACACCGTCACTGTCATATTGTGTGTTACACCATCACTGTCATATCGTGTGTTACACCGTTGCTGCCATACCGTGTGTTACACCGTCGCTGCCATACCGTGTGTTACACCATCACTGTCATATCGTGTGTTACACCGTCACTGTCATATTGTGTGTTACACCGTCACTGCCATACCGCGTCTGTTATACTGTCTCTGTCATATCGTGTGTTACACCGTCACTGCCATACCGCGTCTGTTATACTGTCTCTGTCATACCGTGTGTTACACCGTCGCTGCCATACCGTGTGTTACACCGTCACTGTCATATCGTGTGTTACACCGGCACTGCCCTGCCGTGTGTTACACCATCACTGTCATATCGTGTGTTACACCGTCACTGCCCTGCCGTGTGTTACACCATCACTGTCATATCGTGTGTTACACCGTCACTGTCATATCGTGTGTTACACCGTCACTGCCATACCGTGTGTTACACCGTCACTGTCATATCGTGTGTTACACCGTCACTGCCATATCGTGTGTTACACCGTCACTGTCATATCGTGTGTTACACCGTCACTGCCATACCGTGTGTTACACCGTCGCTGCCCTGCCGTGTGTTACACCGTCACTGCCATACCGCGTCTGTTATACTGTCTCTGTATCCATCTCACTTTTATCAGTCTCCCCAACAGCTATTCTATAACTAAATGTCCCCAATACTCCTTCTCTCCTTTAGTTCAGGTGTAACTATTCTGAGCCGAGATTCCCCTCTTACCTCCTCAGATGCCTTTTTCCAGTCGATTTTATACACGAATATGAGGAAAGCAATACTTTGCAGCATCCCACACAGCAAAACCCCAATCCAAAACCCTGGGGGGAACAGAGGAGACAATAACTGAACCATCACTAGCACAGACCTCGTAACTGAACCATCACTAGAAGAGACCTCGTAACTGAACCATCACTAGCACAGACCTCGTAACTGAACCATCACTAGCACAGACCTCGTAACTGAACCGTCACTAGCACAGACCTCGTAACTGAACCATCACTAGCAGAGACCTCGTAACTGAACCATCACTAGCACAGACCTCGTAACTGAACCATCACTAGCACAGACCTCGTAACTGAACCATCACTAGCACAGACCTCGTAACTGAACCATCACTAGCAGAGACCTCGTAACTGAACCATCACTAGCAGAGACCTCGTAACTGAACCATCACTAGCAGAGACCTCGTAACTGAACCATCACTAGCAGAGACCTCGTAACTGAACCGTCACTAGCACAGACCTCGTAACTGAACCGTCACTAGCACAGACCTCGTAACTGAACCATGACTAGCACAGACCTCGTAACTGAACCATCACTAGCACAGACCTCGTAACTGAACCATCACTAGCACAGACCTCGTAACTGAACCATCACTAGCACAGACCTCGTAACTGAACCATGACTAGCACAGACCTCGTAACTGAACCATGACTAGCACAGACCTGGTAACTGAACAGACCTCGTAACTGAACCATCACTAGCACAGACCTCGTAACTGAACCATCACTAGCACAGACCTCGTAACTAAACCATGACTAGCACAGACCTCGTAACTGAACCATCACTAGCACAGACCTCATAACTGAACCATCACTAGCACAGACCTCGTAACTGAACCATCACTAGCAGAGACCTCGTAACTGAACCATCACTAGCAGAGACCTCGTAACTGAACCATCACTAGCACAGACCTCGTAACTGAACCATCACTAGCACAGACCTTGTAACTGAACCATCACTAGCAGAGACCTCGTAACTGAACCATCACTAGCAGAGACCTCGTAACTGAACCATCACTAGCAGAGACCTCGTAACTGAACCATCACTAGCACAGACCTCGTAACTAAACCATCACTAGCAGAGACCTCGTAACTGAACCATCACTAGCAGAGACCTCGTAACTGAACCATCACTAGAAGAGACCTCGTAACTGAACCATCACTAGCACAGACCTCGTAACTGAACCATCACTAGCACAGACCTCGTAACTGAACCATCACTAGCACAGACCTCGTAACTGAACCATCACTAGCAGAGACCTCGTAACTGAACCATCACTAGCAGAGACCTCGTAACTGAACCATCACTAGCAGAGACCTCGTAACTGAACCATCACTAGCAGAGACCTCGTAACTGAACCGTCACTAGCACAGACCTCGTAACTGAACCGTCACTAGCACAGACCTCGTAACTGAACCATGACTAGCACAGACCTCGTAACTGAACCATCACTAGCACAGACCTCGTAACTGAACCATCACTAGCACAGACCTCGTAACTGAACCATCACTAGCACAGACCTCGTAACTGAACCATGACTAGCACAGACCTCGTAACTGAACCATGACTAGCACAGACCTGGTAACTGAACAGACCTCGTAACTGAACCATCACTAGCACAGACCTCGTAACTGAACCATCACTAGCACAGACCTCGTAACTAAACCATGACTAGCACAGACCTCGTAACTGAACCATCACTAGCACAGACCTCATAACTGAACCATCACTAGCACAGACCTCGTAACTGAACCATCACTAGCAGAGACCTCGTAACTGAACCATCACTAGCAGAGACCTCGTAACTGAACCATCACTAGCACAGACCTCGTAACTGAACCATCACTAGCACAGACCTTGTAACTGAACCATCACTAGCAGAGACCTCGTAACTGAACCATCACTAGCAGAGACCTCGTAACTGAACCATCACTAGCAGAGACCTCGTAACTGAACCATCACTAGCACAGACCTCGTAACTAAACCATCACTAGCAGAGACCTCGTAACTGAACCATCACTAGCAGAGACCTCGTAACTGAACCATCACTAGAAGAGACCTCGTAACTGAACCATCACTAGCACAGACCTCGTAACTGAACCATCACTAGCAGAGACCTCGTAACTGAACCATCACTAGCACAGACCTCGTAACTGAACCATCACTAGCAGAGACCTCGTAACTGAACCATCACTAGCAGAGACCTCGTAACTGAACCATCACTAGCACAGACCTCGTAACTGAACCATCACTAGCACAGACCTCGTAACTGAACCATCACTAGCAGAGACCTCGTAACTGAACCATCACTAGCACAGACCTCGTAACTGAACCATCACTAGCAGAGACCTCGTAACTGAACCATCACTAGCAGACACCTCGTAACTGAACCATCACTAGCACAGACCTCGTAACTGAACCATCACTAGCACAGACCTCATAACTGAACCATCACTAGCACAGACCTCGTAACTGAACCATCACTAGCACAGACCTCGTAACTGAACCATCACTAGCACAGACCTCGTAACTGAACCATCACTAACAGAGACCTCGTAACTGAACCATCACTAGCAGAGACCTCGTAACTGAACCATCACTAGCAGAGACCTCGTAACTGAACCATCACTAGCAGAGACCTCGTAACTGAACCATCACTAGCACAGACCTCGTAACTGAACCATCACTAGCACAGACCTCGTAACTGAACCATCACTAGCACAGACCTCGTAACTGAACCATCACTAGCACAGACCTCGTAACTGAACCATCACTAGCACAGACCTCGTAACTGAACCATCACTAGCACAGACCTCGTAACTGAACCATCACTAGCAGAGACCTCGTAACTGAACCATCACTAGCAGAGACCTCGTAACTGAACCGTCACTAGCACAGACCTCGTAACTGAACCATCACTAGCAGAGACCTCGTAACTGAACCATCACTAGCAGAGACCTCGTAACTGAACCATGACTAGCACAGACCTCGTAACTGAACCATCACTAGAAGAGACCTCGTAACTGAACCATCACTAGCAGAGACCTCGTAACTGAACCATCACTAGCACAGACCTCGTAACTGAACCATGACTAGCACAGACCTCGTAACTGAACCATCACTAGCACAGACCTCGTAACTGAACCATCACTAGCACAGACCTCGTAACTGAACCATCACTAGCAGAGACCTCGTAACTGAACCATCACTAGCACAGACCTCTGTCTCGTCTTTCCTCCAAGCTATAAAAGTTAAGATCCAGGTAAGTTTCATCCTGTAATCCCTTACCCATGAACTTACACTGCTGGGGGTTCTGTATAAATGTCATTTCTGGGGTAAAGTTTTAGACCTTTATCCATCCTCCTCTACTTGTGAATTCTTACCTATTATACCGATTTTTGCGGCGAACATCAGCGATATTGCGATAGGAAGGCCGATGACATAATAACCAACAGCGTGAAAGATTGCTCCAATCCTCTGCCTTCCTGTGCCCCTCAAAATCCCCCCACACGTGGCCTGGGACAGAGAGGGGGAGATATTAATGTGGATATCAGTCGGCTGCGTTTCCCGTTATCCATCCAGTCCCGCTGGGTAATGTAATGTGTTACTGGGAGGGACGCTGGGTAATGTAATGTGTTACTGGGAGGGGCGCTGGGTAATGTAATGTGTTACTGGGAGGGACGCGGGGTAATGTAATGTGTTACTGGGAGGGACGCGGGGTAATGTAATGTGTTACTGGGAGGGACGCTGGGTAATGTAATGTGTTACTGGGAGGGACGCTGGGTAATGTAATGTGTTACTGGGAGGGACGCGTACAGTCCCGCTGGGTAATGTAATGTGTTACTGGGAGGGACGCTGGGTAATGTAATGTGTTACTGGGAGGGGCGCTGGGTAATGTAATGTGTTACTGGGAGGGACGCTGGGTAATGTAATGTGTTACTGGGAGGGACGCTGGGTAATGTAATGTGTTACTGGGAGGGACGCTGGGTAATGTAATGTGTTACTGGGAGGGACGCTGGGTAATGTAATGTGTTACTGGGAGGGACGCGGGGTAATGTAATGTGTTACTGGGAGGGACGCTGGGTAATGTAATGTGTTACTGGGAGGGACGCGGGGTAATGTAATGTGTTACTGGGAGGGACGCTGGGTAATGTAATGTGTTACTGGGAGGGACGCTGGGTAATGTAATGTGTTACTGGGAGGGACGCTGGGTAATGTAATGTGTTACTGGGAGGGACGCTGGGTAATGTGTTACTGGGAGGGACCCTGGGTAATGTAATGTGTTACTGGGAGGGGCGCTGGGTAATGTAATGTGTTACTGGGAGGGGCGCTGGGTAATGTAATGTGTTACTGGGAGGGACGCTGGGTAATGTAATGTGTTACTGGGAGGGACGCTGGGTAATGTAATGTGTTACTGGGAGGGACGCGGGGTAATGTAATGTGTTACTGGGAGGGACGCGGGGTAATGTAATGTGTTACTGGGAGGGACGCGGGGTAATGTAATGTGTTACTGGGAGGGACGCGGGGTAATGTAATGTGTTACTGGGAGGGACGCGGGGTAATGTAATGTGTTACTGGGAGGGACGCTGGGTAATGTAATGTGTTACTGGGAGGGACGCTGGGTAATGTAATGTGTTACTGGGAGGGACGCTGGGTAATGTAATGTGTTACTGGGAGGGACGCTGGGTAATGTAATGTGTTACTGGGAGGGACGCTGGGTAATGTGTTACTGGGAGGGACCCTGGGTAATGTAATGTGTTACTGGGAGGGGCGCTGGGTAATGTAATGTGTTACTGGGAGGGGCGCTGGGTAATGTAATGTGTTACTGGGAGGGACGCTGGGTAATGTAATGTGTTACTGGGAGGGACGCTGGGTAATGTAATGTGTTACTGGGAGGGACGCCGGGTAATGTAATGTGTTACTGGGAGGGACGCTGGGTAATGTAATGTGTTACTGGGAGGGACGCTGGGTAATGTAATGTGTTACTGGGAGGGACGCTGGGTAATGTAATGTGTTACTGGGAGGGGCGCTGGGTAATGTAATGTGTTACTGGGAGGGACGCTGGGTAATGTAATGTGTTACTGGGAGGGGCGCTGGGTAATGTAATGTGTTACTGGGAGGGACGCTGGATAATGTAATGTGTTACTGGGAGGGACGCTGGATAATGTAATGTGTTACTGGGAGGGACGCTGGGTAATGTAATGTGTTACTGGGAGGGACGCTGGGTAATGTAATGTGTTACTGGGAGGGACGCTGGGTAATGTAATGTGTTACTGGGAGGGACGCGGGGTAATGTAATGTGTTACTGGGAGGGGCGCTGGGTAATGTAATGTGTTAATGGGAGGGACGCGGGGTAATGTAATGTGTTACTGGGAGGGGCGCTGGGTAATGTAATGTGTTACTGGGAGGGACGCGGGGTAATGTAATGTGTTACTGGGAGGGACGCTGGGTAATGTAATGTGTTACTGGGAGGGACGCTGGGTAATGTAATGTGTTACTGGGAGGGACGCTGGGTAATGTAATGTGTTACTGGGAGGGACGCGTACAGTCCCGTGTACAGGAGAAGTGCTCACCACACAGCCGTCAAACAGGTGGGTTGCTGCGTAGACAGGAAGCGCGTAACTGACCAGCGCTACGATCTCACTGGAAAAAAAAAAGCAGATTCAATCCACAGATCAGATCCCAGAGGGGACCAACACCCTAGTCTCAATGCACTCTGGGATTTATTCATGAAGGAGCAAATTGCATACTGAAGGCCGCTTTCAAGTTGAACCGAATGGGAGGATTTTTCCAACTTGTCTACTTTGGCCTTTGCTTTGCACTTCCCTTGTCAATTCCCTGTGTTATGAAGACAGCCTTATGTTAGTAGGCGGATTATATGGAAGCTGTAAGGATTCCCCTACATACAGGACCTCAAGGTAAACACCCTATCCCTGTGACAGTACTGCTCACTCACATGTCTGACGTGAAGACGTATGCGATCACCTCCTTCAGGCTGACTAGCAGGATGCTGCAGAACACAGCCATGGTCTCTGCAACCAAAAATACACCACTCACTCCAGGGTCTCTCACACGTACGTACATAGGAATGACTGCGATACAGGAACATACAGAGATCCCACTGTGTATGACCCTATCAGAACAGACACTATACACTGCACATAGGGGATCATTTATAAAGTCCTGATCTGGGACAAACTTGGAAACCAATGGAACATTCAGCAGTCACCTTGGAAACCAATGGAACATTCAGCAGTCACCTTGGAAACCAATGGAACGTTCAGCAATCACCTTGGAAACCAATGGAACGTTCAGCAATCACCTTGGAAACCAATGGAACGTTCAGTAATCACCTTGGAAACCAATGGAACGTTCAGCAATCACCTTGGAAACCAATGGAACGTTCAGCAATCACCTTGGAAACCAATGGAACGTTCAGCAATCACCTTGGAAACCAATGGAACGTTCAGTAATCACCTTGGAAACCAATGGAACGTTCAGTAATCACCTTGGAAACCAATGGAACGTTCAGCAATCACCTTGGAAACCAATGGAACGTTCAGTAATCACCTTGGAAACCAATGGAACGTTCAGTAATCACCTTGGAAACCAATGGAACGTTCAGCAATCACCTTGGAAACCAATGGAACGTTCAGTAATCACCTTGGAAACCAATGGAACGTTCAGCAATCACCTTGGAAACCAATGGAATCTTCCTGCTGATTGTTCCACTTTCAGAATTTTGCCCCAAATTCGTTACCTGTCATCAATATCGAGACGATGGATGTCGTCTTAGCTTGCTTGATGTCGCCGGCCCCCAATGCGTGTCCCACTCGAACGCTGGCCGCAATGCTGAACCCAACCGGCATCTGGAAAAAGAGAAAAGGATTCACTGAGTCCAAACTGCAATGATTGTGATCCAGTGCGACTACAGAAAGTAATGGCATATTAACGGACAACTGAGGCAAAGAATGACGTGGAGATGCTTTAAATGATTTAATGAAATATAAATAAAGTACCTTATTGCCCCGTATAGCTCTATCAGAGGGCGGACATGTTGTTTAGAATCTTTTCTCTGTATAGCTCTATCAGAGGGCGGACATGTTGTTTAGAATCCTTGCTCTGTATAGCTCTATCAGGGGGCGGACATGTTGTTTGGAATCTTTGCTCTCTATAGCTCTATCAGGGGCAGACATGTTGTTTAGAATCCTTGCTCTGTATAGCTCTATCAGGGGGCGGACATGTTTAGAATCTTTGCTCTGTATAGCTCTATCAGGGGCCAGACATGTTGTTTAGAATCTTTGCTCTGTATAGCTCTATCAGAGGGCGGACATGTTGTTTAGAATCTTTGCTCTGTATAGCTCTATCAGGGGGTGGACATGTTGTTTAGAATCTTTGCTCTGTATAGCTCTATCAGGGGACGGACATGTTGTTTAGAATCTTTGCTCTGTATAGCTCTATCAGGGGGGGACATGTTGTTTAGAATCTTTGCTCTGTATAGCTCTATCAGGGGGCAGACATGTTGTTTAGAATCTTTGCTGTGTATAGCTCTATCAGGGGACGGACATGTTGTTTAGAATCTTTGCTCTGTATAGCTCTATCAGGGGACGGACATGTTGTTTAGAATCTTTGCTCTGTATAGCTCTATCAGAGGGCGGACATGTTGTTTAGAATCTTTTCTCTGTATAGCTCTATCAGAGGGCGGACATGTTGTTTAGAATCCTTGCTCTGTATAGCTCTATCAGGGGGCGGACATGTTGTTTGGAATCTTTGCTCTCTATAGCTCTATCAGGGGCAGACATGTTGTTTAGAATCCTTGCTCTGTATAGCTCTATCAGGGGGCGGACATGTTTAGAATCTTTGCTCTGTATAGCTCTATCAGGGGCCAGACATGTTGTTTAGAATCTTTGCTCTGTATAGCTCTATCAGAGGGCGGACATGTTGTTTAGAATCTTTGCTCTGTATAGCTCTATCAGGGGGTGGACATGTTGTTTAGAATCTTTGCTCTGTATAGCTCTATCAGGGGACGGACATGTTGTTTAGAATCTTTGCTCTGTATAGCTCTATCAGGGGGGGACATGTTGTTTAGAATCTTTGCTCTGTATAGCTCTATCAGGGGGCAGACATGTTGTTTAGAATCTTTGCTGTGTATAGCTCTATCAGGGGACGGACATGTTGTTTAGAATCTTTGCTCTGTATAGCTCTATCAGGGGACGGACATGTTGTTTAGAATCTTTGCTCTGTATAGCTCTATCAGAGGGCGGACATGTTTAGAATCTTTGCTCTGTATAGCTCTATCAGGGGACGGACATGTTGTTTAGAATCTTTGCTATGTATAGCTCTATCAGGGGCGAACATGTTTAGAATCTTTGATCTGTATAGCTCTATCAGGGGGCGGACATGCTGTTTAGAATCTTTGCTCTGTATACCTCTATCAGGAACGGACATGTTGTTTAGAATCTTTGCTCTGTATAGCTCTATCAGGGGGCGGACATGTTGCTTAGAATCGCCCCCTGATAGAGCTATACAGAGCAAAGATTCTAAACATCATCTCCACCCCCTGATAGAGCTATAGAGAGCAAAGATTCTAAACAAACATGTCCACCCTTGATAGAGCTATAGAGAGCAAAGATTCTAAACAAACATGTCCACCCTTGATAGAGCTATAGAGAGCAAAGATTCTAATCAACATGTCCACCCTTGATAGAGCTATACAGAGCAAAGTTTCTAATTAACATGTCTGCCCCCTGATAGAGCTATACAACGCGAAGAGGGTCCAATAATCTGTATTCTTTCATTAAAGCATTTCTGTATATACCATCTATATTTAATGTAATCTTTAATTTAAACAGAAGTTCATTCTTTGCTTAGTTGTCCTTTGATATGGCCCTAGCGGATATAATAGAGAGTCTGATAGAAGCTGATGACATTACTTTCCTGGTATTACTCTGCAGATATCCCAGACCAGCAATGCTCTGTATTAACCACACCAGGAGGTCTGATTTCTCTGCTTAGTAAATAGCCGGCCGTGCTCTTACCATGAAAACAATGTTGGCCATTTGGTAGACAATAGCCTGGGCTCCGAGATCCACCACGCCGATCATTCCTGATAGAAACACCAAAAATCAGATTACTGTGAAGAGTATAATGCAGTGATAGCTAACCTTGGCACTTCAGATGTTTTGGGAACCACTGCCCACCATTGTATATGTAGTTCTCAAACATCTGCGTTGCCAAGTTTAGCTATCATCATCCCATGATGAACTCATGTTGTATGAGCCAGGTGAAAAGGCCACACAGAATACATCAATGTATTCATATCTAAAAGGGGCGGAGTCACCCTGCGTGACATCATGGGGACCTCATGTGACATCAGGAGATTGAGCTCCCGCCTTCCCGGTACAGATCCCGAGGGTCTCAATTCTCGCAGTATAGACTGTAAGTCTCCGTATGTCAAGCATTGGGCATAGGCAGTATTAACAGACTGTCATGGCAAATTCGAGACTCTTGGCCACTATGCTCTAGGTGTCTGTCTCCTCTCACTTTTACTGACCCGCCATAAATATCCCAATCTCGAAGGTCCACCACTCGATACAAAGCATGAACATGCTGGGGATAGCCAGGTGGATAAAAGGCCCCCACTCTTCAAAGCACGCTGAAGACCACCCTAAGAGAAGAGAGAGGGGGAGAGGAATCAGGAAGTCAAGCAGAAGTAACGTATTCCAGAACATAATGACCTATATTCTCTTTTACAAGGAGACCTGGGAACTATTTCAACTTAAAATAACCACCTCTGATTTAAAAGACGAATGTCAAACAAAGTTCTGTTGAACTGAAAGGTTATATCAAGTGTATTTTAAATAGAACTGCTTTATTTAATAATAATACCATATGGTAAAGTACCATACTGAGCCCTCTTTGCTCTGTATAGCTCTATCAGGGGGCGGACATGTTGTTTAGAATCTTTGCTCTGTATAGCTCTATCAGGGGGAGGACATGTTTAGAATCTTTGCTCTGTATAGCTCTATCAGGGGGCAGACATGTTGTTTAGAATCTTTGCTCTGTATAGCTCTATCAGGGGGCAGACATGTTGTTTAGAATCTTTGCTCTGTATAGCTCTATCAGTGGGTGGACATGTTTAGAATCTTTGCTCTGTATAGCTCTATCAGGGGGTGGACATGTTGTTTAGAATCTTTGCTCTGTATAGCTCTATCAGTGGGTGGACATGTTGTTTAGAATCTTTGCTCTGTATAGCTCTATCAGGGGGTGGACATGTTGTTTAGAATCTTTGCTCTGTATAGCTCTATCAGTGGGTGGACATGTTGTTTAGAATCTTTGCTCTGTATAGCTCTATCAGGGGGTGGACATGTTGTTTAGAATCTTTGCTCTGTATAGCTCTATCAGGGGATGGACATGTTGTTTAGAATCTTTGCTTTGTATAGCTCTATCAGGGGGCGGACATGCTGTTTAGAATCTTTGCTTTGTATAGCTCTATCAGGGGACGGACATGCTGTTTAGAATCTTTGCTCTGTATCGCTCTATCAGTGGGCGGACATGTTGTATAGCTCTATCAGTGGGCGGACATGTTGTATAGCTCTATCAGTGGGTATACAGTTTTCCTTTAATTGAATTCTGATGTAATGTTACACAGACAGTATAAATATGACACAAGACCAGGACATGGTGACGTACCTGCCCACGTGTCCTTGTAGAGTCTCTTCCACAGGATATAAACAAACAATAAAATCATCTGTGCAAACTGGGAGATGGTGTTAGCTAGCGCGGAGCCCCTGCAGAGAGAGAGAGAAGTCACATGTCAGGTGGGGTCTGCGCACATTCACCCCTCCACAATGGACGTCCCAGCATGACTGGGCCCCCTCCTGTCCTTCTGTATTATCTGACATCAACTGCTTCTACTGTGACTGTGTCACCCAAACGCTGCTTCTACTGTGACTGTATCACCCAAACGCTGCTTCTACTGTGACTGTATCACCCAAACGCTGCTTCTACTGTGACTGTGTCACCCAAACGCTGCTTATACTGTGACTGTATCACCTAAACACTGCTTCTACTGTGACTGTATCACCCAAACGCTGCTTATACTGTGACTGTATCACCCAAACGCTGCTTATACTGTGACTGTATCACCTAAACACTGCTTATACTGTGACTGTATCACCTAAACACTGCTTATACTGTGACTGTATCACCCAAACACTGCTTATACTGTGACTGTATCACCTAAACACTGCTTATACTGTGACTGTATCACCCAAACGCTGCTTCTACTGTGACTGTATCACCCAAACGCTGCTTCTACTGTGACTGTATCACCCAAACGCTGCTTCTACTGTGACTGTATCACCCAAACACTGCTTATACTGTGACTGTATCACCCAAACACTGCTTATAATGTGACTGTATCACCTAAACACTGCTTATACTGTGACTGTATCACCCAAAGGCTGCTTCTACTGTGACTGTGTCACCCAAACGCTGCTTCTACTGTGACTGTGTCACCCAAACGCTGCTTCTACTGTGACTGTGTCACCCAAACGCTGCTTCTACTGTGACTGTGTCACCCAAACGCTGCTTCTACTGTGACTGTGTCACCCAAACGCTGCTTCTACTGTGACTGTGTCACCCAAACGCTGCTTCTACTGTGACTGTGTCACCCAAACGCTGCTTCTACTGTGACTGTATCACCCAAACACTTCTTATACTGTGAGTGTATCACCCAAACACTTCTTATACTGTGAGTGTATCACCCAAACACTGCTTATACTGTGACTGTATCACCCAAACACTGCTTATACTGTGACTGTATCACCCAAACACTGCTTATACTGTGACTGTATCACCCAAACACTGCTTATACTGTGACTGTATCACCCAAACACTGCTTATACTGTGACTGTATCACCCAAACACTGCTTATACTGTGACTGTATCACCCAAACACTGCTTATACTGTGACTGTATCACCCAAACACTGCTTATACTGTGACTGTATCACCCAAACACTGCTTATACTGTGACTGTATCACCCAAACACTGCTTATACTGTGACTGTATCACCCAAACACTGCTTATACTGTGACTGTATCACCCAAACACTTCTTATACTGTGAGTGTATCACCCAAACACTGCTTATAATGTGAGTGTATCACCCAAACACTTCTTATACTGTGAGTGTATCACCCAAACACTTCTTATACTGTGAGTGTATCACCCAAACACTGCTTATACTGTGACTGTATCCCCTAAACACTGCTTATACTGTGACTGTATCACCCAAACACTGCTTATACTGTGACTGTATCACCCAAACACTGCTTATACTGTGACTGTATCACCCAAACACTGCTTATACTGTGACTGTATCACCCAAACACTGCTTATACTGTGACTGTATCACCCAAACACTGCTTATACTGTGACTGTATCACCCAAACACTGCTTATACTGTGACTGTATCACCCAAACACTGCTTATACTGTGACTGTATCACCCAAACACTGCTTATACTGTGACTGTATCACCTAAACACTGCTTATACTGTGACTGTATCACCCAAACACTGCTTATACTGTGACTGTATCACCCAAACACTGCTTATACTGTGACTGTATCACCCAAACACTGCTTATACTGTGACTGTATCACCCAAACACTGCTTATACTGTGACTGTATCACCCAAACACTGCTTATACTGTGACTGTATCACCCAAACACTGCTTATACTGTGACTGTATCACCCAAACACTGCTTATACTGTGACTGTATCACCCAAACACTGCTTATACTGTGACTGTATCACCCAAACACTGCTTATACTGTGACTGGATCACCTAAACACTGCTTATACTGTGACAGTATCACCCAAACACTGCTTATACTGTGACTGTATCACCCAAACACTGCTTATAGGTCATTTAGAGGCAATAAAAAGGGACATAAGGGCCTGGTTCCAAAATAGGACACTTGGCAGTTATGCAGCAGTGGTAGTAACCTATGACACTACAGGTGCTGTTATTCCATGTATCATGGATGGCTGAGAATCATGAGATGTGCATTCCCCAGCACCTTTATTCTCTAGTTGTTGAGTACACTCCTTGCCATGATGCTTAGCACACTGTGGCTGAGAGTCAATGCCCCCTTGCCTCCCTCCTGATGCTGGCACTGCCCAGGGTGAGCAACTGTGCTAAGACTTGTACTATGAACTCAACTCATGCCTGCAGCCCATCAGGTAACTGGCAACCCCCCAAACCTATTAAAACATCATCCTGGGATCCACGCCAGGTGGGAGGCAAGGTGCCAGGCAGTGGGGTCCCCACCCTTTATCCGAGCATTAGACAATCCTGCTATCTATAATCCTATTACACAATGAATGATATAGGATCATCATGGAAGACCTGCTAATAACCAGGCCACGTCCGCTCATTCCACTCGCTCTCTGTGGCACCACAAGTGGCACAGATTATATCTAGTGAGGAACCAGCTGCGGCTCCCAACATTTCAAATGGCCAGAGAGGGACACGTTTTGGGGGAGTGGCTATGGGCGGGGCACTACTGAGATCCATTAAGTGGATTTGTAGCCACGTAACTTGGTAAGTCATTTAGATGGAAAATAAAGTTGTATTTTACAGACATTAATATATAAACATAGTTACTGAAGTTTAAATACATTAGCAGCTTTGTGATACACATATATAGCAAATATTCTCAGCTCCTAGAAAAGAGGGACATCGGAGGTGGGAAAAGGGACAGAGGGATTTGGGTTTGCAATAGAGATTGTCCCTCCTATATAGGGTCACTTGTGAGGTATGTTATCGAGTCATCTTTGTTCCATAAAGCTCTATCAGGGGCAGACATGGTGTTTAGAATCTTTGCTCTGTATAGCTCTATCAGCGGGCGGACATGCTGTTTAGAATCTTTGCTCTGTATAGCTCTATCAGGGGGAGGACATGTTGTTTAGAATCTTTGCTCTGTATAGCTCTATCAGGGGGAGGACATGTTGTTTAGAATCTTTGCTCTGTATAGCTCTATCAGCGGGCGGACATGCTGTTTAGAATCTTTGCTCTGTATAGCTCTATCAGGGGGCAGACATGTTGTTAGAATCTTTGCTCTGTATAGCTCAATCAGGGGGCGGACATGTTGTTTACAATCTTTGCTCTGTATAGCTCTATCAGAGGGCAGACATGTTATTTAGAATCTTTGCTCTGTATAGCTCTATCAGCGTGCGGACATGCTGTTTAGAATCTTTGTTCTGTATAGCTCTATCATGTTTAGAATCTTTGCTCTGTACAGCTCTATCAGCCGGCGGACATGCTGTTTAGAATCTTTGTTCTGTATAGCTCTATCATGTTTAGAATCTTTGCTCTGTACAGCTCTATCAGCGGGCGGACATGCTGTTTAGAATCTTTGCTCTGTATAGCTCTATCATGTTTAGAATCTTTGCTCTGTACAGCTCTATCAGCGGGCGGACATGCTGTTTAGAATCTTTGCTCTGTATAGCTCTATCATGTTTAGAATCTTTGCTCTGTACAGCTCTATCAGCGTGCGGACATGCTGTTTAGAATCTTTGTTCTGTATAGCTCTATCTAGTTGTATGTTCTCCCCTGATAGAGCTATACAGGGCAAAGAAGGCCCAATAAGGTTCTTTATTTCTATTCCTTTATTAAAGCATTTCTATTTAAAAGGGTCTACTCAATAAAGAGAAGGGAAAGTCTAACTTTAGGCCAAAGTAGTTGAGTTTGAAAAATTCTGCAATGAGCTGAATGGGGGAAATCTTCCCAGCTCGGCTACAATGGCCTAAAGTTAGAAATTCCCTTGTCATTTCCCTGCAGTTCTCGGAGTACTTAAGCTTGGTGCGGTCTCTGGGATATTTTGGTCAGATTTGAGTGAGGGAGAGAGATGGCCTCGGACTCACCCCATGAGGGGGGCACATTAATCCCCCCACGTGCTGGGTGAATACTCACATGACTCCCAGGCTCAGCACATACAGGAAGACGTAGTTTATTAAAGCGTTGATAACATTTGCAATGAATCCAGTGACCACCTGGGGGAGAATGATTCCCTGCAAGAGAACAGAGGGGGTCACATTAACCCCTTACTCATCAGAGGGTCTATACAAAGCCCACCACCCTTCACAGAGATCACGCACCCCCCCTCCTTCTCGCGAGTGAGGATAAGGGATGTATTCATTAAATAGAGAGTTGCTGGGAATTGACAAGGGATTTTCAAACTTAAGGTCAAAGTAGCCGAGTTGGAAAAATTCTCCCGTTCGGCTTTTCAAACTTGGCTACTTTGGCCTAAAGTTGGAAATTCCCTTGTCAATTCCCAGGAACTCTCTTTCCCGAATAAAGCCCTTTGGCAAATCCCTAAGAGCTCACACTCTAGTCCAGGGCAGTCAATACCTAGTGCTCCAGCTGCAGCTAAACGGTCCTGAGGATACCGAGAGTTTCAGTCCAATATCAGCCAGAGCGCTGCCTGCTAGCTAACCTTGACAATAACATGGGTGTTTTCTCTCTCATTCCCGTTTATTATTATATATTAAACCAAAACCCTAATAATCTGCGATCCAAGGATAACACCGAATAACCCAGCTAACGAGAAACACAATCCCTCCATCTGTTTTCACAGTGATCGTGTTCAGCAGACGATCACACTCTGTATTGTCTCATGATGATCCGCAGCTCGCAAGGAATAACACTGATTTATTGTATTATCAGATATCCCTGCAGAGATCTAAACATCCCCCAATACAAGAAAATATTATATCTAACAGGTTAATCAGGACAGAGACAACTCCATCAGCTGTGTAAACAGGGCTGTCTCAGCATCATGGGAGTCAGATTCCACAGTGACTGCAGAGTACAGAGGTACAGAGACTGATAGATATACTGACAGATAAGGTACAGAGACTGATAGACAGATATACTGACAGATAAGGTACAGAGATTGATAGACAGATATACTGACAGATAAGGTACAGAGATTGATAGACAGATATACTGACAGATAAGGTCCAGAGATTGATAGACAGATATACTGACAGATAAGGTACAGAGATTGATAGACAGATATACTGACAGATAAGGTACAGAGACTGATAGACAGATATACTGACAGATAAGGTACAGAGATTGATAGACAGATATACTGACAGATAAGGTACAGAGACTGATAGACAGATATACTGACAGATAAGGTACAGAGACTGATAGACAGATATACTGACAGATAAGGTACAGAGACTGATAGACAGATAAACTGACAGATAAGATACAGAGATTGATAGACAGATATACTGACAGATAAGATACAGAGATTGATAGACAGATATACTGACAGATAAGGTACAGAGATTGATAGACAGATATACTGACAGATAAGGTACAGAGACTGATAGACAGATATACTGACAGATAAGATACAGAGATTGATAGACAGATATACTGACAGATAAGGTACAGAGATTGATAGACAGATATACTGACAGATAAGGTACAGAGATTGATAGACAGATATACTGACAGATAAGGTACAGAGACTGATAGACAGATATACTGACAGATAAGGTACAGAGACTGATAGACAGATATACTGACAGATAAGGTACAGATATTGATAGACAGATATACTGACAGATAAGGTGCAGAGACTGATAGACAGATATACTGACAGATAAGGTACAGAGATTGATAGACAGATATACTGACAGATAAGGTACAGAGACTGATAGACAGATATACTGACAGATAAGGTACAGAGACTGATAGACAGATATACTGACAGATAAGGTACAGAGATTGATAGACAGATATACTGACAGATAAGGTACAGAGATAGATAGACAGATATACTGACAGATAAGGTACAGAGACTGATAGACAGATATACTGACAGATAAGGTACAGAGATTGATAGACAGATATACTGACAGATAAGGTACAGAGATTGATAGACAGATATACTGACAGATAAGGTACAGAGACTGATAGACAGATATACTGACAGATAAGGTACAGAGACTGATAGACAGATATACTGACAGATAAGGTACAGAGACTGACAGACAGATATACTGACAGATAAGATACAGAGACTGATAGACAGATATACTGACAGATAAGGTACAGAGACTGATAGACAGATATACTGACAGATAAGGTACAGAGACTGATAGACAGATATACTGACAGATAAGGTACAGAGATAGATAGACAGATATACTGACAGATAAGGTACAGAGACTGTATTATTCTCAGTATTTGGACACATACAAAGGTCCAGCTCGGTGTCACAGCCCTCTCTCTACCAGTATTATCTGGAGATTTGTGTCTTTGAGTTTGTTACTGATTCAGTGTGATTGATCTTTTTTTCTGACTGTCTTTTCCCTCCGATATGTAATTCTGTATTTTACTTGGTCTCAGCACAGTACACAATTGTATTGTTTAATGTGGCCACATTTCTAACGATATATCATAAATCCACCATGCTACATTGCAGTGTAAATGAAGTTACCTGATTCTGCAGATATTTGGCTTGGAGCTGGTATAGGAAAGATGCCTGGTAAGTAGAAAAATGAATGATTAATACTTTATTATTTTATCAAGGTTTTGACTTATATAGTGCTTTATTTTTTTAAATATCTTGACACTTTTTTAATAGCTGCATGCACGTTAACTCCAATCTTATGCAAGGTAAATAGTTCCTATTCATTCAGAATATCTTCCCCATTGCAAATCAATGTCACAAAAACGTGCAAATTTCAAAGAAAAAAAAATGTACTTTGTTGGAAAACATTTCCTATTTCAAACTAGTTAATTTGCATATCAGGCCACAGGTGATGTCATAAGCAGGAGTAACACATGTTCCTCCTAATTTAGACATTTATGTGATATATACAGGGCCGGCCTTAAGTTTCTTTATACTTTATATACTCTAGTAACAGGGATTTATATACTCTATCCAGTAACAGGGACTTAGATACTCCATACAGTAACAGGGATGTATATCCTCTATACAGTAACAGGGATTTATATACTTCATACAGTAACAGGGATTTATATACTTCATACAGTAACAGGGATTTATATCCTCTATACAGTAACAGGGATGTATATCCTCTATCCAGTAACAGGGATGTATATCCTCTATCCAGTAACAGGGATTTATATACTCTATACAGTAACAGGGATGTATATCCTCTATACAGTAACAGGGATTTATATACTTCATACAGTAACAGGGATTTATATACTTCATACAGTAACAGGGATGTATATCCTCTATCCAGTAACAGGGATGTATATCCTCTATCCAGTAACAGGGATTTATATACTCTATACAGTAACAGGGATGTATATCCTCTATACAGTAACAGGGATTTATATACTTCATACAGTAACAGGGATTTATATACTTCATACAGTAACAGGGATTTATATCCTCTATACAGTAACAGGGATGTATATACTCTATCCAGTAACAGGGATTTATATCCTCTATACAGTAACAGGGATTTATATCCTCTATCCAGTAACAGGGATTTATATCCTCTATCCAGTAACAGGGATGTATATCCTCTATCCAGTAACAGGGATGTATATACTCTATATAGTAACAGGGATGTATATACTCTATCCAGTAACAGGGATTTATATCCTCTATCCAGTAACAGGGATTTATATCCTCTATCCAGTAACAGGGATTTATATCCTCTATCCAGTAACAGGGATTTATATCCTCTATCCAGTAACAGGGATGTATATCCTCTATCCAGTAACAGGGATTTATATCCTCTATCCAGTAACAGGGATTTATATCCTCTATCCAGTAACAGGGATTTATATCCTCTATCCAGTAACAGGGATTTATATCCTCTATCCAGTAACAGGGATGTATATACTCTATCCAGTAACAGGGATGTATATACTCTATCCAGTAACAGGGATGTATATACTCTATCCAGTAACAGGGATGTATATACTCTATCCAGTAACAGGGATTTATATCCTCTATCCAGTAACAGGGATTTATATCCTCTATCCAGTAACAGGGATGTATATACTCTATCCAGTAACAGGGATGTATATACTCTATCCAGTAACAGGGATGTATATCCTCTATCCAGTAACAGGGATGTATATCCTCTATCCAGTAACAGGGATGTATATACTGTATCCAGTAACAGGGATTTATATCCTCTATCCAGTAACAGGGATGTATATACTCTATCCAGTAACAGGGATTTATATACTCTATCCAGTAACAGGGATGTATATACTCTATCCAGTAACAGGGATGTATATACTCTATATTTTAGTAAGGATTTCCATTGCTAATTTATCTGTTAATATCTGCTTTTCACTACAGTTGACATTCTCCCGTCAGACTTGCCGAACATGTTATTGGAATCAGTAGTGTATCTTCCACAAGGCAAACAAGGCACTCGCCTAGGGCGGCACTTTGCCAGAGGGCGGCACTTTGCCAGAGGGTGTTAAAGCACACTTCTGGTGCTTCAAACATTTTCGCTCCCTCCCCCACTGTTCAGCAAGCTTTAGCTCCTTCCAATTAATTGGGGTGATGGGGGCATGTAATGGACGTGGTGGGGCATTTAATGTGTATGCAATGTGGGTGATGGGGGCATAAAATCGGATGATTGGGCAACGTGGGGGGGGGGGGTGCCTAGGGCAGCACAAAACCAAGATACACCACTGATTGGAATACAAGGTTACACGTAGGCTCCTCCCATGTTACAAGGCTTTTACACAGGTGTAAACAGTATTAACCCCTTACGTCCCATAGAAAAGGATCTGTGACATCCAGTGAATGCAGAGAGCTGTGAATTCAATCCCCCCCCCCCCCCCCCATATATGTCATTTTTGTTAGGATAACTCACAACTTACCGGCAGGGCTGGTAAGAAGATCAAGACATAGATCTCAGTTAATCTGCAAATCAAAATAATAAAGCATTTTATACCAAGGTATTAATAATAAAAGACTCCGAACAATGGTTCTCTCTGTCGCTATTAATCCCATGCTTAAAGCAGTCAGAGGGGGGGGGGGGGGGCGGAGGGGGGCTGGGGGGGAATAGTTTGATGTTGGGCAGCGAGAGAATCCAGTTTTTCCTGTATTTAGGACAGTTATAAAGATGCAGAGTGTCAGGTTTACAGACGGTTAACAGGTTGCTAAGAGTTTTACAGGTTGTTTATCCAGAAGCATGTTTTAATTCCCCCCCCCCCCCCCCCCAAAAGTAAACCCGTGTCTTTCCAGATACACACAGCTTTAATCTCAGCTCTGCCTCAGGAGGCAGAGCCAGTCTGGAGGCGGGCGCACGCTGACACTATATTAAAAGCACAAACTTAAAAAAATGTCCTTCATAGTGTGTCAGCCACTCAGACTATATCACTTGGTATAAAGTCATTAATCAAACCTGCAGAGAATATTACCAGGGAGCACTGTATCCAAACCTTCCCTAGCAATGTATCACCTCCACACTGAGAACGTAGTGTATACACACGATGCACACACACGATGTACACACACACAATGTACACACACACACACACACACACACAATGTACACACACACACACACACACACACACAATGTACACACACACACACACACACACACACACAATGTACACACACACACACACACATACACACAATGTACACACACACATACACACAATGTACACACACACACACACAATGTACACACACATACACACACACACACACAATGTACACACACACAATGTACACACACACACAATGTACACACACAATGTACACATTGCAGCAAACGCATGAATCAAAAAGAAACAAGGACATCACCTTCATATGCAAATGAACGACTGGATAAATGTGTCATTTGCATATCAAGCCACAAGGTGATGTCATCAACAGAGGACCCGACAGATGCATTTTATCCCTCACTATGCGCTTCCTCTACATTATACAGTATAATTAACCCTTAGACGAGGCAGTCTCTGTGACGGGAATGGGACAGCCGGACCTTACTTGGAAACCTCGGGGTCCTGTCTGAAGAGGCGGAGTATGGGCTCGGTGTTAATGAACAGAGCCCAGCAAGGGAAGCAGAATAGAAGCAAGATTAATATCCCCCTCTGCATCACGGTCCCTACAAGCTTCAGATTGCGCCCACCGTAAATCTGGAAGAAACGCATGCACACATCATGACTTTACCATACAACGGCCACCAAATCACGTGAGGGCGGGTTACATAGAAGGGATTTAATGACAGAATAGTAATACAGGACCTTACTGAGAACTGTGTGCTCAATGTAAATATGTCAGGAGGCAACATGTTCATTAGAATATTGGGTCTGATCTTCCTTTATTCAGCACAAGATTCTACAACATGTCCGCCCCCTGATAGAGCTATACAGAGCAAAGATTCTAAACAACATGTCCGCCCCCTGATAGATCTATACAGAGCAAAGATTCTAAACAACATGTCCGCCCCCTGATAGAGCTATACAGAGCAAAGATTCTAAGCAACATGTCTGCCCCCTGATAGAGCTATACAGAGCAAAGATTCTAAACAGCATGTCTGCCCCTGATAGAGCTATACAGAGCAAAGATTCTAACCATGTCCGCCCCCTGATAGAGCTATACAGAGCAAATATTCTAAACATGTCCGCCCCCTGATAGAGCTATACAGAGCAAATATTCTAAACATGTCCGCCCCCTGATAGAGCTATACAGAGCAAAGATTCTAAGCAACATGTCTGCCCCCTGATAGAGCTATACAGAGCAAAGATTCTAAACAGCATGTCTGCCCCTGATAGAGCTATACAGAGCAAAGATTCTAAACAACATGTCCGCCCCCTGATAGAGCTATACAGAGCAAAGATTCTAAACAGCATGTCTGCCCCTGATAGAGCTATACAGAGCAAAGATTCTAAACAACATGTCCGCCCCCTGATAGAGCTATACAGAGCAAAGCTTCTAAACAACATGTCCTCCCCATGATAGAGCTTTACAGAGCAAAGATTCTAAACATGTCCGCCCCCTGATAGAGCAATACAGAACAAAGATTCTAAACAACATGTCCGCCCCCTGATAGAGCTATACAGAGCAAAGATTCTAAACAACATGTCCGCCCCCTGATAGAGCTATACAGAGCAAAGATTCTAAACAACATGTCCACCCCTGATAGAGCTATACAGAGCTAAGATTCTAAACAACATGGCCGCCCCCTGATAGAGCTATACAGAGCAAAGATTCTAACCAACATGTCCGCCCCCTGATAGAGCTATACAGAGCAAAGATTCTAAACAACATGTCCGCCCCCTGATAGAGCTATACAGAGCAAAGATTCTAAACAGCATGTCTGCCCCTGATAGAGCTATACCGAGCAAAGCTTCTAAACAACATGTCCGCCCCCTGATAGAGCTATACAGAGCAAAGCTTCTAAACAACATGTCCTCCCCCTGATAGAGCTTTACAGAGCAAAGATTCTAAACATGTCCGCCCCCTGATAGAGCAATACAGAGCAAAGATTCTAAACATGTCCGCCCCCTGATAGAGCAATACAGAGCAAAGATTCTAAACAACATGTCTGCCCCCTGATAGAGCTATACTGAGCAAAGATTCTAAACAGCATGTCTGCCCCGATAGAGCTATACAGAGCAAAGATTCTAAACAGCATGTCTGCCCCGATAGAGCTATACAGAGCAAAGATTCTAAACAGCATGTCTGCCCCCTGATAGAGCTATACAGAGCAAAGATTCTAAACATGTCCACCCCTGATAGAGCTATACAGAGCAAAGATTCTAAACATGTCCGCCCCCTGATAGAGCTATACAGAGCAAAGATTCTAAAACAGCATGTCTGCCCCCTGATAGAGCTATTCTGAGCGAAGACAGCTCAATAAAGTGCTTTATTTGTATTCTTTCATGTAAGCATTTCTAACCTTCTCATACTAACCTGTGATATTAACGTGTCACATGCTCCTGCCAGCCCAGATCCTACCGCTACCCCCGTAATATTGATCATCTGTAAACAGAAATGCAGCCGTTAATATATTAACATCCGTGCTGTAATGATCTTCTATTTACACTGATTAAATGGCGCACCAATGATAGGACTGGATATGTGATGTGATTTGGAACATGTGCAGAGAATGTCCGTGTGAGCCGTACTTACCCTGTTTAAGATACAACTATACTTATCTAATTGGGAATTTCCTTTCCTGGGAGACCAAGAATCAAGGTGTCTCTTTAATGGATTCCTAAATAACCACCTATAATAAAGTGCAGTTGCTGCGTGAAATGCGTCAGGTATTGTCCTCTGTCCACCGTGGACTGATACACTATGTTTTTAATTTTATTACAATAAACCTTCAAGACTAACGAGTCTACTCAATACAGAGGAACGTGCAGGGAATTGAGACAGGAATATCAAGATTAAGGCCAAACTAGCTGGAAAATTCAGCTGCATTGGAGAATGTTTCCAACTCGGCTTCATTGGCCTAAAGTTTGTGATTTTTACATTTCAATTCCCAGCCATTCTCTCTTTATTGAGTAGAAAATTAGGTAAATATTTGTTGTTCCTGAGCTGCTCATACAGACAGTGTCCTGTATCTGAGGTCACAGATTGCGCTTCATTCCACTGCACGTCTAGCAGTGTCCTGTGTCTGAGGTCACAGATTGCGCTTCATTCCACTGCACGTCTAGCAGTGTCCTGTGTCTGAGGTCACAGATTGCGCTTTATTACACTGCACGCCTAGCAGTGTCATGTGTCTGAGGTCACAGATTGCGCTTCATTACACTGCACGCCTAGCAGTGTCCTGTGTCTGAGGTCACAGATTGCGCTTCTTTACACTGCACGCCTAGCAGTGTCCTGTGTCTGAGGTCACAGATTGCGCTTTATTACACTGCACGTCTAGCAGTGTCCTGTGTCTGAGGTCACAGATTGCGCTTCTTTACACTGCACGCCTAGCAGTGTCCTGTGTCTGAGGTCACAGATTGCGCTTCATTACACTGCACGCCTAGCAGTGTCCTGTGTCTGAGGTCACAGATTGCGCTTCATTACACTGCACGCCTAGCAGGTTAATATATAGTGTAAGTATAGTGAGGATTGGGGAGATCTTGAAAAATATTTGCTCTCATTCAATGCAGAGGGGATTATTTGTTAAAATCAACTCTGGGACAGAGTTCTAAAAGTGGTTCAATCAGCATGGAAACAGAATGTTCCTGCTGATATCACCCTGGAAACCAATGGAATGTTCTTGCTGATATCACCCTGGAAACCAATGGAATGTACCTGCTGATATCACCCTGGAAACCAATGGAATGTTCCTGCTGATATCACCCTGGAAACCAATGGAATGTTCCTGCTGATATCACCATGGAAACCAATGGAATGTTCCTACTGATATCACCATGGAAACCAATGGAATGTACCTGCTGATATCACCATGGAAACCAATGGAATGTTCCTGCTGATATCACCATGGAAACCTATGGAATGTTCCTGCTGATATCACCATGGAAACCAATGGAATGTACCTGCTGATATCACCATGGAAACCAATGGAATGTACCTGCTGATATCACCATGGAAACCAATGGAATGTACCTGCTGATATCACCATGGAAACCAGTGGAATGCTTCTGCTGATATCACCATGGAATGTACCTGCTGATATCACCATGAAAACCAATGGAATGTACCTGCTGATATCACCATGGAAACCAATGGAATGTACCTGCTGATATCACCATGGAAACCAATGGAATGCTCCTGCTGATATCACCATGGAAACCAATGGAATGCTCCTGCTGATATCACCATGGAAACCAATGGAATGCTCCTGCTGAGATCACCATGGAAACCAATGGAATGCTCCTACTGATATCACCATGGAAACCAATGGAATGTTCCTGCTGATATCACCATGGAGACCAATGGAATGTTCCTGCTGATTGTTCCCCAGAATTCGTCTCTAGAAATCCACCCCCCATGCTGTGTTTTATTTCCATGCCGAAATATTTTTTTTTTGTCCCTTCTACACTAAATGTGGGTAACCCTACACTGTGGGATAGGACTAATTAATCCCCCTGATATATATTAATAAGGATTACCAGCCAGCATCAGAACTTACCGCGACCGCCAACGAAACCGCGTCCAGCTCCACCTTACCAAGGTGACCGCAGAAAATGGCGCTTACAATACTTATCATGAAGATCATGAGCTGGGAGAGGAACTAGAGGGACAGAGAGAGGTAACATGTTAAATAGGATATGAACCTGCAGCCGGTCTGGGACCTGATGCTAAATATTCTTACCGCCGGTCCAGCCAGCACCAGCAGATGCCGGATCTCTACCCAGGTCCTGGAGGGAAGGCAGTAACATGTCCTTTGTAGACAACTGGTGCTGCCTGCCGCCTGCTCCGGTGGGAGACATGGCTCAGAAACCGTCACTGATTCGGCATCTGGCTGCTCAGGATCACCCATCACCCTCAGCTGCTACTGGCAGATCCTCTGGAGCATGAATGGGATACGCCGGGAGAAAGATCTTTCCTTGTAGGAGTGTCACCCCATCTTGACCAGCGCCGAGAGATCCCAAATATAAGGTTAGCACCGGCCGTCCTGGAGAAAGTCTCACTCCCGTCTCCTTATTCGTCAGCTCCAATACTGCAGATTCACAAGGATAAAATCTCATCATACAATCCACTGCTAGCCAGTACCAGCCAATCCACTGCTAGCCAGTACCAGCCAATCCACTGCTAGCCAGTACCAGCCAATCCACTGCTAGCCAGTAACAACTGATCCACTGCTAGTCAGTACCAGCCGATCTACTGCTAGCCAGTAACAACTGATCCACTGCTAGCCAGTAACAGCCAATCTACTGCTAGCCAGTAACAAGCGATCCACTGCTAGCCAGTAACAAGCGATCCACTGCTAGCCAGTAACAAGCGATCCACTGCTAGCCAGTACCAGCCAATCCACTGCTAGCCAGTACCAGCCAATCCACTGCTAGCCAGTACCAGCCAATCCACTGCTAGCCTGTACCAGCCAATCCACTGCTAGCCAGTACCAGCCGATCCACTGCTAGCCAGTACCAGCCGATCCACTGCTAGCCAGTAACATCTGATCCACTGCTAGTCAGTACCAGCCGATCTACTGCTAGCCAGTAACAACTGATCCACTGCTAGTCAGTACCAGCCAATCTACTGCTAGCCAGTAACAAGCGATCCACTGCTAGCCAGTAACAAGCGATCCACTGCTAGCCAGTAACAAGCGATCCACTGCTAGCCAGTAACAAGCGATCCACTGCTAGCCAGTAACAAGCGATCCACTGCTAGCCAGTAACAAGCGATCCACTGCTAGCCAGTACCAGCCAATCCACTGCTAGCCAGTAACAACTGATCCACTGCTAGCCAGTACCAGCCAATCCACTGCTAGCCAGTAACAACTAATCCACTGCTAGTCAGTACCAGCCAATCTACTGCTAGCCAGTAACAAGCGATCCACTGCTAGCCAGTAACAGCCAATCCACTGCTAGCCAGTAACAAGCGATCCACTGCTAGCCAGTAACAAGCGATCCACTGCTAGCCAGTAACAAGCGATCCACTGCTAGCCAGTACCAGCCAATCCACTGCTAGCCAGTAACAACTGATCCACTGCTAGCCAGTACCAGCCAATCCACTGCTAGCCAGTAACAACTGATCCACTGCTAGTCAGTACCAGCCAATCTACTGCTAGCCAGTAACAAGCGATCCACTGCTAGCCAGTAACAGCCAATCCACTGCTGGCCAGTAACAAGCGATCCACTGCTAGCCAGTAACAAGCGATCCACTGCTAGCCAGTAACAAGCGATCCACTGCTAGCCAGTAACAAGCGATCCACTGCTAGCCAGTCACAACCGATCCACTGCTAGCCAGTAACAAGCGATCCACTGCTAGCCAGTAACACCCGATCCACTGCTAGTCAGTAACAAGCGATCCACTGCTAGCCAGTACCAGCCAATCCACTGCTAGCCAGTAACAACTGATCCACTGCTAGCCAGTACCAACTGATCCACTGCTAGTCAGTACCAGCCAATCTACTGCTAGCCAGTAACAAGCGATCCACTGCTAGCCAGTAACAGCCAATCCACTGCTAGCCAGTAACAAGCGATCCACTGCTAGCCAGTAACAAGTGATCCACTGCTAGCCAGTAACAAGCGATCCACTGCTAGCCAGTAACAAGCGATCCACTGCTAGCCAGTCACAAGCGATCCACTGCTAGCCAGTAACAAGCGATCCACTGCTAGCCAGTAACAAGCGATCCACTGCTAGCCAGTACCAGCCAATCCACTGCTAGCCAGTAACAACTGATCCACTGCTAGCCAGTACCAG
Organism: Pelodytes ibericus; assembly: GCA_036172795.1. Classification (NCBI taxonomy): domain Eukaryota; kingdom Metazoa; phylum Chordata; class Amphibia; order Anura; family Pelodytidae; genus Pelodytes; species Pelodytes ibericus. The sequence goes on along the minus strand of CM069864.1, from coordinate 96,168,721 downwards.
CCAATCCACTGCTAGCCAGTAACAACTGATCCACTGCTAGTCAGTACCAGCCAATCTACTGCTAGCCAGTAACAAGCGATCCACTGCTAGCCAGTAACAGCCAATCCACTGCTAGCCAGTAACAAGCGATCCACTGCTAGCCAGTAACAAGCGATCCACTGCTAGCCAGTAACAAGCGATCCACTGCTAGCCAGTAACAAGCGATCCACTGCTAGCCAGTCACAACCGATCCACTGCTAGCCAGTAACAAGCGATCCACTGCTAGCCAGTAACACCCGATCCACTGCTAGTCAGTAACAAGCGATCCACTGCTAGCCAGTACCAGCCAATCCACTGCTAGCCAGTAACAACTGATCCACTGCTAGCCAGTACCAACTGATCCACTGCTAGTCAGTACCAGCCAATCTACTGCTAGCCAGTAACAAGCGATCCACTGCTAGCCAGTAACAGCCAATCCACTGCTAGCCAGTAACAAGCGATCCACTGCTAGCCAGTAACAAGCGATCCACTGCTAGCCAGTAACAAGCGATCCACTGCTAGCCAGTAACAAGCGATCCACTGCTAGCCAGTCACAAGCGATCCACTGCTAGCCAGTAACAAGCGATCCACTGCTAGCCAGTAACACCCGATCCACTGCTAGTCAGTAACAAGCGATCCACTGCTAGCCAGTACCAGCCAATCCACTGCTAGCCAGTAACAACTGAAATGGTCCCTTTAATAACAGATAAAAAAGTGAGAGTAAATCTAAACCCAGAGACAGACAGAGGAATAAAATGAAACAAAGTTATCAGAGGTAATGGATAAAATCAGAAAAGAGAGACAAACAGAAAACAGCCAGCCAGATAGACATACAGACAGACTGCCAGAGAGAGACAGACAGACTGCCAGAGACAGACAGACAAACTGCCAGAGACAGACAGACAGACTGCCAGAGAGAGACAGACAGCAGCCAGAGAGAGACACAGAAAGACTGCCCGAGAAACATACAGACAGCAGCCAGAGAGCGAAAGAGACAGAGACAAACTGCCAGAGACAGGCAGACTGCCAGAGAGAGACAGACAGACAGACTGACTGCCAGAGAGAGACAGACAGACAGACTGCCAGAGAGAGACAGACAGGCAGACTGCTAGAGAGAGAAAGACAGGCAGACTGCTAGAGAGACAGGAAGGCAGACAGCTAAACAGACAGAGTCAGCCTGTCAGGGATTCATAGTGTTAATACAGCTCCACATCTCTGTACACACGCATTATACAACACATGCTTTCCTACTACATGCATACATACTAAGGCACACGCTGCCCAGACACACATGGTCCTGTGATCACAAACCTCTTGGTCAGTCTGCTCTGTGTCCTCAGACCGGGAGACTCTATACAATGTGCCCTGATCATGCTCCCCTGCAGGGAACTTTTAGGAATCCACTGGCTCCTCCTCCGTATCCACAGTCACACTGCTTCTATAATGGGTGATCCACGTTTAGATTAAAGGGACAACTGCTGCCAACTAATAACTAACTACTTGTATGTAATGCAAAGATGGCATCAAGTGTAGGCATTTTAAGCAGAAATGTTTTAATGAAAGAATCCAAATAAAGTACCTTTCTGAATCATCTTTGCTCTGTATAGCTCTATCAGGGGGCAGACATGTTATTTAGAATCTTTGCTCTGTATAGCTCTATCAGGGGGCAGACATGTTATTTAGAATCTTTGCTCTGTATAGCTCTATCAGGAGGCAGACATGTTGTTTAGAATCTTTGCTCTGTATAGCTCTATCAGGAGGCAGACATGTTGTTTAGAATCTTTGCTCTGTATAGCTCTATCAGGGGCTGACATGTTGTTTATAATCTTTGCTCTGTATAGCTCTATCAGGGGGCAGACATGTTGTTTAGAATCTTTGCTCTGTATAGCTCTATCAGGGGCAGACATGTTGTTTAGAATCTTTGCTCTGTATAGCTCTATCAGGGGGCGGACATGTTGTTTAGAATCTTTGCTCTGTATAGCTCTATCAGGGGGCGGACATGTTGTTTAGAATCTTTGCTCTGTATAGCTCTATCAGGGGGCGGACATGTTGTTTAGAATCTTTGCTCTGTATAGCTCTATCAGGGGCGGACATGTTTAGAATCTTTGCTCTGTATAGCTCTATCAGGGGCGGACATGTTGTTTAGAATCTTTGCTCTGTATAGCTCTATCAGGGGGCAGACATGTTATTTAGAATCTATGCTCTGTATAGCTCTATCAGGGGGCAGACATGTTATTTAGAATCTTTACTCTGTATAGCTCTATCAGGGGCGGACATGTTATTTAGAATCTTTGCTCTGTATAGCTCCATCAGGGGCGGACATGTTGTTTAGAATCTTTGCTCTGTATAGCTCTATCAGGGGGCGGACATGTTGTTTAGAATCTTTGCTCTGTATAGCTCTATCAGGGGGCGGACATGTTGGTTAGAATCTTTGCTCTGTATAGCTCTATCAGGGGGTGGACATGTTGTTTAGAATCTTTGCTCTGTATAGCTCTATCAGGGGCGGACATGTTGTTTAGAATCTTTGCTCTGTATAGCTCTATCAGGGGCGGACATGTTGTTTAGAATCTTTGCTCTGTATAGCTCTATCAGGGGGCGGACATGTTGTTTAGAATCGTTGCTCTGTATAGCTCTATCAGGGGGTGGACATGTTGTTTAGAATCTTTGCTCTGTATAGCTCTATCAGGGGGCAGACATGTTGTTTAGAATCGTTGCTCTGTATAGCTCTATCAGGGGCGGACATGTTGTTTAGAATCTTTGCTCTGTATAGCTCTATCAGGGGGCAGACATGTTGTTTAGAATCTTTGCTCACTATAGCTCTATCAGGGGGAAGACATGTTGTTTAGAATCTTTGCTCACTATAGCTCTATCAGGGGGCGGACATGTTGTTTAGAATCTTTGCTCTGTATAGCTCTATCAGGAGGCAGACATGTTGTTTAGAATCTTTGCTCTGTTGATACATGGTTCTGATGGTCCCTGGTTCTGGTGGTCCCTGGTTCTGGTGATACATGGTTCTGGTGGTCCCTGGTTCTGGTGGTCTCTGGTTCTGGTGATACATGGTTCTGATGGTCCCTGGTTCTGGTGGTCTCTGGTTCTGGTGATACATGGTTCTGGTGGTCCCTGGTTCTGGTGGTCTCTGGTTCTGGTGATACATGGTTCTGATGGTCCCTGGTTCTGGTGGTCTCTGGTTCTGGTGATACATGGTTCCGGTGGTCCCTGGTTCTGGTGGTCCCTGGTTCTGGTGATACATGGTTCTGGTGGTCCCTGGTTCTGGTGATACATGGTTCTGGTGGTCCCTGGTTCTGGTGGTCCCTCGTTCTGGTGATACATGGTTCTGGTGGTCCCTGGTTCTGGTGGTCCCTGGTTCTGGTGATACATGGTTCTGGTGGTCCCTGGTTCTGAGAAGTGTAAAACAGAAAATATTATCTTAACAGCTTTCAATTTTCTACCCTTTCACATCATAATTTCTGAGTAAAATAAGTAAACAAATAAATATATATTTTTTGTCTTGCTAATTTTTTTGGCCATTTTGTATCATTATTGTGCTCACCATTTTGTATCATTATTGTGCTCACCATTTTGTATCACTAATTGTGCTCACCATTTTGTATCACTAATTGTGCTCCCCATTTTGTATCACTAATTGTGCTCACCATTTTGCATCATTATTGTGCTCACCATTTTGTATCATTATTGTGCTCACCATTTTGTATCATTATTGTGCTCACCATTTTGTATCATTATTGTGCTCACCATTTTGTATCATTATTGTGCTCACCATTTTGTATCACTAATTGTGCTCACCATTTTGTATCACTAATTGTGCTCACCATTTTGTATCACTAATTGTGCTCACCATTTTGTATCACTAATTGTGCTCACCATTTTGTATCACTAATTGTGCTCACCATTTAGTAAAATGTCCCAAATCTGGTCACCCTGTTATATGTAAAACTACAGAAGAAACCGTGTGTTTCACAGATATTAAACCCATGTACATCATACAGAGCATAAACTAGGTGGGATTATGGCTCTTGAGACCCCAATTTGCTCATCCGTGGAGGGATTTAAATCTGTCTTCCTTTAATGTAATATCGCACACAAGCTAATCCCTGGACAGCAGAGCCACGTGTGGTCTGAATAATGGTTCAAACAGCATCAAACCACATCAGGGATGTCACCAAAAAAAACAAGAAGTTCTAGATAAAAGAATGGGTACCGTGTTGGATGGTGTCACAAAGGATTCACACTTCTAGTGGGGTCTGTAGGCTGATCTATAATGTGATTATGGGGTCACAAATTCTCTATCCCGGATAAGGCTGCCATTTAGGGATTTAAACTGAAGCATTAACTTCCCATATGTTCCTCTATCTCTGAGTTTGGAAGGGTCCCATTAATACCCTCAGTCTGATATCTCTGACACTGTCCCCACTGCAGTCTCTGTATTAATGGTCTTGGAAGCTTGCACTCTAAACCTACTCAGCTAGCCAATAAAGGTAACAACCTGACTCGTCTCGAGATAAAAGATAGACATCAGTTTGAAACCTGCATGACAGGTAGAATCAGTCACGCAATGCTGGAAGTACAAGTTACCCCTTTGCTGGCTCCACATCATCAAACGGCACCATGTGCTACAGAACGACTATCAAATCATATTCTGTATGTATTGTATCACAGTCATGTGACAAGTATTCTAAACCAGGACTTTCTCACAAATAAAGGGACACTCCAGGCAGCAAACCCGTACATTGTACAAGGATTGTTTTGCATACAGATGCATGTAACCTTGTGCAATGGCCCCCCTCTGCTATCTGATGTACAGCACTGCGGAGTATGCTGGCGCTATATAACTATATCTCAATAATATTAATAATGCTGTTGGTTTGATCTGTTGAGCAGGTAAAAGTCTTGATGATGTTAAAAAATATAAGAACTGTAATAAGATGAGAGCTTCTCCTAAAAGGGTTTTATTGGCTGTGATTATATTAAGATCATGTACACTCCAGCTACTTAGATAAAATACCAGTGATAGTGTAGGAAATGTTCCTTTCCTGTAGCTCTCTGGGATGTCTGTATCAGTCCATGTACGTTACCCCTGAGATCCCACGTCACGACTTCTCCAAAAATCACTGTCCTCACCAAACTAATATTAAATAGCTTGTCTCTGGCCTCCATAACTCCAATAAATGAACTATATGGACAGGGACACGTTTCTTATTGATTGCATTCAGGTGTATCAGTCAGACTCATTGCCACAGGTGTATAAAATCAAGCACCTAGCCATGCAGTGGGTTTAAGAGCTCAGTGAATTCAGGCGTGGTACTGTGATAGGATGCCGTGGTACTGTGATAGGAATCTGTGGTACTGTGATAGGTGCCACCTTTTCAATTTTCATCCCTGCTAGATATTCCAAGGTCACTGTATTTGATATTATTGGAAAGCGGAAGTGTTTAGTAACAGCAGCAACTCAGCCACGAAGACCACGTAAATTCACAGAGCGGGGTCACTGAGTGCTGAGGGGCATGGTGTCAAAGACTGTGCAGCGGGAGCTTCATGGAATGGGTGTCCATGGCCAAGCAACTGCATGCAAGCCTCACATCACCAAGTGCAATGCCAAGCATCAGATCGAGTGGTGTAAAGCACGCCACCACTGGACTCTGGAGCAGCTGCATGCAAGCCCACATCACCAAGTACAATGCCAAGCGTTCGGATCGAGTGGTGTAAAGCATGCCGCCACTGGACTCTGGAGCAGCTGCATGCAAGCCTCACATCACCAAGTACAATGCCAAGCATCGGATCGAGTGGTGTAAAGCATGCCGCCACTGGACTCTGGAGCAGCTGCATGCAAGCCTCACATCACCAAGTACAATGCCAAGAGTCGGATCGAGTGGTGTAAAGCATGCCGCCACTGGACTCTGGAGCAGCTGCATGCAAGCCTCACATCACCAAGTACAATGCCAAGCATCGGATCGAGTGGTGTAAAGCATGCCGCCACTGGACTCTGGAGCAGCTGCATGCAAGCCTCACATTACCAAGTACAATGCCAAGCATCTGATCGAGTGGTGTAAAGCACCCCGCCACTGGACTCTGGAGCAGCTGCATGCCAGCCTCACATCACCAAGTACAATGCCAAGCATCGGATCGAGTGGTGTAAAGCATGCCGCCACTGGACTCTGGAGCAGCTGCATGCAAGCCTCACATCATCAAGTACAATGCCAAGCATCGGATCGTGTGGTGTAAAGCATGCCGCCACTGGACTCTGGAGCAGCTGCATGCAAACCTCACATCACCAAGTACAATGCCAAGCGTCGGATCGAGTGGTGTAAAGCATGCCACCACTGGACTCTGGAGCAGCTGCATGCAAACCTCACATCACCAAGTACAATGCCAAGCATCGGATCGAGTGGTGTAAAGCACGCCACCACTGGACTCTGGAGCAGCTGCATGCAAGCCTCACATCACCAAGTACAATGCCAAGCATCGGATCGAGTGGTGTAAAGCATGCCACCACTGGACTCTGGAGCAGCTGCATGCAAGCCTCACATCACCAAGTACAATGCCAAGCATCGAGTGGTGTAAAGCATGCCGCCACTGGACTCTGGAGCAGCTGCATGCAAGCCTCACATCACCAAGTGCAATGCCAAGCATCGGATCGAGTGGTGTAAAGCATGCCGCCACTGGACTCTGGAGCAGCTGCATGCAAGCCTCACATCACCAAGTACAATGCCAAGCATCGGATCGAGTGGTGTAAAGCACCCCGCCACTGGATTCTGGAGCAGCTGCATGCAAGCCTCACATCACCAAGTACAATGCCAAGCGTCGGATCGAGTGGTGTAAAGCATGCCACCACTGGACTATGGAGCAGCTGCATGCAAGCCTCACATCACCAAGTACAATGCCAAGCATCTGATCGAGTGGTGTAAAGCATGCCGCCACTGGACTCTGGAGCAGCTGCATGCAAGCCTCACATCACCAAGTACAATGCCAAGCGTTCGGATCGAGTGGTGTAAAGCACCCCGCCACTGGACTCTGGAGCAGCTGCATGCAAGCCTCACATCACCAAGTACAATGCCAAGCATCGGATCGAGTGGTGTAAAGCACGCCGCCACTGGACTCTGGAGCAGCTGCATGCAAGCCTCACATCACCAAGTACAATGCCAAGCATCAGATCGAGTGGTGTAAAGCATGCCGCCACTGGACTCTGGAGCAGCTGCATGCAAGCCTCACATCACCAAGTACAATGCCAAGCATCGGATCGAGTGGTGTAAAGCATGCCGCCACTGGACTCTGGAGCAGCTGCATGCAAGCCTCACATCACCAAGTACAATGCCAAGCGTTGGATCGAGTGGTGTAAAGCACGCCACCACTGGACTCTGGAGCAGCTGCATGCAAGCCTCACATTACCAAGTACAATGCCAAGCATCGTATCGAGTGGTGTAAAGCACCCCGCCACTGGACTCTGGAGCAGCTGCATGCAAGCCTCACATCACCAAGTACAATGCCAAGCGTTGGATCGAGTGGTGTAAAGCACGCCACCACTGGACTCTGGAGCAGCTGCATGCAAGCCTCACATTACCAAGTACAATGCCAAGCATCGTATCGAGTGGTGTAAAGCACCCCGCCACTGGACTCTGGAGCAGCTGCATGCCAGCCTCACATCACCAAGTACAATGCCAAGCATCGGATCGAGTGGTGTAAAGCATGCCGCCACTGGACTCTGGAGCAGCTGCATGCAAGCCTCACATCATCAAGTACAATGCCAAGCATCGGATCGTGTGGTGTAAAGCATGCCGCCACTGGACTCTGGAGCAGCTGCATGCAAACCTCACATCACCAAGTACAATGCCAAGCGTCGGATCGAGTGGTGTAATGCATGCCACCACTGGACTCTGGAGCAGCTGCATGCAAACCTCACATCACCAAGTACAATGCCAAGCATCGGATCGAGTGGTGTAAAGCACGCCACCACTGGACTCTGGAGCAGCTGCATGCAAGCCTCACATCACCAAGTACAATGCCAAGCATCGGATCGAGTGGTGTAAAGCATGCCACCACTGGACTCTGGAGCAGCTGCATGCAAGCCTCACATCACCAAGTACAATGCCAAGCATCGAGTGGTGTAAAGCATGCCGCCACTGGACTCTGGAGCAGCTGCATGCAAGCCTCACATCACCAAGTGCAATGCCAAGCATCGGATCGAGTGGTGTAAAGCATGCCGCCACTGGACTCTGGAGCAGCTGCATGCAAGCCTCACATCACCAAGTACAATGCCAAGCATCGGATCGAGTGGTGTAAAGCACCCCGCCACTGGACTCTGGAGCAGCTGCATGCAAGCCTCACATCACCAAGTACAATGCCAAGCGTCGGATCGAGTGGTGTAAAGCATGCCACCACTGGACTCTGGAGCAGCTGCATGCAAGCCTCACATCACCAAGTACAATGCCAAGCATCTGATCGAGTGGTGTAAAGCATGCCGCCACTGGACTCTGGAGCAGCTGCATGCAAGCCTCACATCACCAAGTACAATGCCAAGCGTTCGGATCGAGTGGTGTAAAGCACCCCGCCACTGGACTCTGGAGCAGCTGCATGCAAGCCTCACATCACCAAGTACAATGCCAAGCATCGGATCGAGTGGTGTAAAGCACGCCGCCACTGGACTCTGGAGCAGCTGCATGCAAGCCTCACATCACCAAGTACAATGCCAAGCATCAGATCGAGTGGTGTAAAGCATGCCGCCACTGGACTCTGGAGCAGCTGCATGCAAGCCTCACATCACCAAGTACAATGCCAAGCATCGGATCGAGTGGTGTAAAGCATGCCGCCACTGGACTCTGGAGCAGCTGCATGCAAGCCTCACATCACCAAGTACAATGCCAAGAGTCGGATCGAGTGGTGTAAAGCATGCCGCCACTGGACTCTGGAGCAGCTGCATGCAAGCCTCACATCACCAAGTACAATGCCAAGCATCGGATCGAGTGGTGTAAAGCACCCCGCCACTGGACTCTGGAGCAGCTGCATGCAAGCCTCACATCACCAAGTACAATGCCAAGCGTCGGATCGAGTGGTGTAAAGCATGCCACCACTGGACTCTGGAGCAGCTGCATGCAAGCCTCACATCACCAAGTACAATGCCAAGCATCTGATCGAGTGGTGTAAAGCATGCCGCCACTGGACTCTGGAGCAGCTGCATGCAAGCCTCACATCACCGAGTACAATGCCAAGCATCGGATCGAGTGGTGTAAAGCACCCCGCCACTGGACTCTGGAGCAGCTGCATGCAAGCCTCACATCACCAAGTACAATGCCAAGCGTTCGGATCGAGTGGTGTAAAGCACCCCGCCACTGGACTCTGGAGCAGCTGCATGCAAGCCTCACATCACCAAGTACAATGCCAAGCATCGGATCGAGTGGTGTAAAGCACGCCGCCACTGGACTCTGGAGCAGCTGCATGCAAGCCTCACATCACCAAGTACAATGCCAAGCATCAGATCGAGTGGTGTAAAGCATGCCGCCACTGGACTCTGGAGCAGCTGCATGCAAGCCTCACATCACCAAGTACAATGCCAAGCGTTGGATCGAGTGGTGTAAAGCATGCCGCCACTGGACTCTGGAGCAGCTGCATGCAAGCCTCACATCACCAAGTACAATGCCAAGCGTCGGATCGACTGTCTCTGTTAGTGCAGAGAGACACTCGTTTTTAAAGGGGATCCACAGAGGGAACATTAAGGTCTCGCTCTGAACTAACAGAGAGAAACCCACTCCATTCAGACCCCGATCAGACAAGTGGGGCAAGGTCCCTCTCTGTTCAGTGTGTGCCAGCCACTCAACTGGCTCTGCCTCATAGATAATGGCTCTGCCTCAGTTAAAGTACATGCTGGGTTTACAGCAGACACTGCTTCCTTTAAGGAAGTCCATCTTCGGGGAAAGTGCATGCTTATCAGTGTCCTGTGCGCAGTAGGCAGTCACTTTGCATGTCATGCAGCCATGCCAGCTGCGGCGATCACACTGTCCTGTACTTGAGAAATAGAAATAATTGCCTATACAGGTATAGTGCAGCGCTGAGCATGGATGGAGTAGCATAGCTTGTCCACTAGAGGTCAGTGCTTCTGCATAAACCATAATAGGCAGATTCTCTGTCAGTCCTTAAAGGGACAGTATCACCTAAACATTGTTACTGTAAACCTATAGAGAGAAGTTGCATGGAAATACCGAAATTAGGACAAAAAAGGTGTATTAAATGTGTAGTCTTCAAAGACACATTTCCAATCATTTTTTATCCTCTACATTCACAGTAAAAACAATGTTTAGGTGATACTGTCCGTTTAAAGGGCAACTACAGGCAAAACATGAAGCATAATGAGTAATGGTATTTTAAATAGACAAGCTTTAATGAATACAAATAAAGCCTTATTGAACCATCTTCACTCTGTATAGCTCTATCAGGGGGCGGACATGTTGTTAGAATCTTTGCTCTGTATAGCTCTATCAGGAGGCGGACATGTTGTTAGAATCTTTGCTCTGTATAGCTCTATCAGGGGCAGACATGTTGTTAGAATCTTTGCTCTGTATAGCTCTATCAGGGGGCGGACATGTTGTTAGAATCTTTGCTCTGTATAGCTCTATCAGGGGGCAGACATGTTGTTTAGAATCTTTGCTCTGTATAGCTCTATCAGGGGCAGACATGTTGTTTAGAATCCTTGCTCTGTATAGCTCTATCAGGAGGCGGACATGTTGTTTAGAATCTTTGCTCTGTATAGCTCTATCAGGGGGCAGACATGTTGTTTAGAATCTTTGCTCTGTATAGCTCTATCAGGGGACGGACATGTTGTTTAGAATCTTTGCTCTGTATAGCTCTATCAGGGGGCGGACATGCTGTTTAGAATCTTTGCTCTGTATAGCTCTATCAGAGGTGGACATGTTGTTTAGAATCTTTGCTCTGTATAGCTCTATCAGGGGACGGACATGTTGTTTAGAATCTTTGCTCTGTATAGCTCTATCAGGGGGCGGACATGCTGTTTAGAATCTTTGCTCTGTCTAGCTCTATCAGGGGGCAGACATGTTGTTTAGAATCTTTGCTCTGTATAGATCTATCAGGGGGCGGACATGTTGTATAGAATCTTTGCTCTGTATAGCTCTATCAGGGGTGGACCTGTTTAGAATCTTTGCTCTGTATAGCTCTATCAGGGGGCGGACATGTTGTTTAGAATCTTTGCTTTGTATAGCTCTATCAGGGGGCAGACATGTTGTTTAGAATCTTTGCTCTGTATAGCTCTATCAGGGGGCGGACATGTTGTTTAGAATGTTGGGTTGGATGATATGAGATCTGACCAAAATTCTAAACATGTCCGCCCCCTGATAGAGCTATACAGAGCAAAGATTCTAAACAACATGTCCGCCCCCTGATAGAGCTATACAAGTAAACAGGTCCTGTTTTGTGTCCTTTCATGTGAGCAGTAATAGCATAATTGCCCTTTAAAGTGTACAGGGTTTTGCAGCATCCCATTACAGTGATTGCTAAGCTGCATGCTAATGTATAGGTGAATAGGGTGTCCCTGTCGTGTTTATGGTCTCTCCACACGGCACTACATACAGTTTCATTATTTGCATATGGCCACATCTTATGATGTCACAACGAGGGTGGGCCAGTAAATGGTATTTGGATATTTCTGTCTGCTTGCGCAGACAATATGACTCGGGGGCCCATCAATCACAGGGTGATCCCTCGGATTACGTAATGATTCCCCAGAATCCAGCGGATTGACAGACGCAAAGTCCATTAAAATGTCACCCAGCAAAGGCTCACAGTGGAGAGTAATTAGCACTAATAGCTAGAGCTAATTATAAGATTTACCACGAGCGCTAGGCTAGTCCTCCACAGTGACATTCACAGTGACATTCACAGAGGATGCAGGGAGGAACTGGTAAATGTGGAACAATCAGCAGGAATAAACCATGACCCCTTGTCGCACCCCAGTGTTCATACATCACTTCTCTAAAGCATTCGATTTGTGGGACCCCATTATCTGTGACACCAGTGGTCACTTCCTCCAACAATATAGAGTATTTGCTGGAATACAAGATGGCTGATTATATGATGACTCTCCAAAATGTAAATATTAATTTAGGATACAAAGAAAAAGCATAAATATTCGACGACCCTATAGGAAAAAAGTTTTACTAAATATCAGAAACATGATTGAAAACATGCATTTCTTTAATACCTTGTATTTGTCAATGAATGCTCCCACAGGAGTCTGGTCCTGTGAGTGCAATGGATGCTGGGAGTCCGGTCCTGTGAGCGCAATGGATGCTGGGAGTCCGGTCCTGTGAGCGCAATGGATGCTGGGAGTCTGGTCCTGTGAGCGCAATGGATGCTGGGAGTCCGGTCCTGTGAGCGCAATGGATGCTGGGAGTCTGGTCCTGTGAGTGCAATGGATGCTGGGAGTCTGGTCCTGTGAGCGCAATGGATGCTGGGAGTCTGGTCCTGTGAGTGCAATGGATGCTGGGAGTCTGGTCCTGTGAGCGCAATGGATGCTGGGAGTCCGGTCCCGTGAGCGCAGTGGATGCTGTGAGTCTGGTCCTGTGAGTGCAATGGATGCTGGGAGTCCGGTCCTGTGAGCGCAATGGATGCTGGGAGTCTGGTCCTGTGAGTGCAATGGATGCTGGGAGTCCGATCCTGTGAGTGCAATGGATGCTGGGAGTCCGGTCCTGTGAGCGCAATGGATGCTGGGAGTCCGGTCCTGTGAGCGCAATGGATGCTGGGAGTCTGGTCCTGTGAGCGCAATGGATGCTGGGAGTCTGGGCCTGTGAGCGCAATGGATGCTGGGAGTCTGGGCCTGTGAGTGCAATGGATGCTGGGAGTCCGGTCCTGTGAGCGCAATGGATGCTGGGAGTCTGGTCCTGTGAGCGCAATGGATGCTGGGAGTCTGGTCCTGTGAGCGCAATGGATGCTGGGAGTCTGGTCCTGTGAGCGCAATGGATGCTGGGAGTCTGGTCCTGTGAGCGCAATGGATGCTGGGAGTCTGGTCCCGTGAGCGCAATGGATGCTGGGAGTCTGGTCCCGTGAGTGCAATGGATGCTGGGAGTCTGGTCCTGTGAGTGCAATGGATGCTGGGAGTCCGGTCCTGTGAGCGCAATGGATGCTGGGAGTCTGGTCCTGTGAGTGCAATGGATGCTGGGAGTCCGGTCCTGTGAGCGCAATGGATGCTGGGAGTCCGGTCCTGTGAGCGCAATGGATGCTGGGAGTCCGGTCCTGTGAGTGCAATGGATGCTGGGAGTCCGGTCCCGTGAGCTCAATGGATGCTGGGAGTCTGGTCCTGTGAGTGCAATGGATGCTGGGAGTCTGGTCCTGTGAGCGCAATGGATGCTGGGAGTCTGGTCCTGTGAGTGCAATGGATGCTGGGAGTCTGGTCCTGTGAGTGCAATGGATGCTGGGAGTCTGGTCCCGTGAGTGCAATGGATGCTGGGAGTCTGGTCCTGTGAGTGCAATGGATGCTGGGAGTCTGGTCCCGTGAGTGCAATGGACGCTGGGAGTCTGGTCCTGTGAGTGCAATGGATGCTGGGAGTCTGGTCCCGTGAGTGCAATGGATGCTGGGAGTCTGGTCCCGTGAGTGCAATGGATGCTGGGAGTCTGGTCCTGTGAGTGCAATGGATGCTGGGAGTCTGGTCCCGTGAGTGCAATGGATGCTGGGAGTCCGGTCCCGTGAGTGCAATGGATGCTGGGAGTCTGGTCCTGTGAGCGCAATGGATGCTGGGAGTCTGGTCCTGTGAGTGCAATGGATGCTGGGAGTCTGGTCCTGTGAGCGCAATGGATGCTGGGAGTCTGGTCCTGTGAGTGCAATGGATGCTGGGAGTCTGGTCCCGTGAGCGCAATGGATGCTGGGAGTCCGGTCCTGTGAGCGCAATGGATGCTGGGAGTCTGGTCCTGTGAGTGCAATGGATGCTGGGAGTCCGGTCCTGTGAGCGCAATGGATGCTGGGAGTCCGGTCCTGTGAGCGCAATGGATGCTGGGAGTCCGGTCCTGTGAGTGCAATGGATGCTGGGAGTCTGGTCCTGTGAGCGCAATGGATGCTGGGAGTCTGGTCCTGTGAGCGCAATGGATGCTGGGAGTCTGGTCCTGTGAGCGCAATGGATGCTGGGAGTCTGGTCCTGTGAGTGCAATGGATGCTGGGAGTCTGGTCCTGTGAGTGCAATGGATGCTGGGAGTCCGGTCCCGTGAGTGCAATGGATGCTGGGAGTCTGGTCCTGTGAGCGCAATGGATGCTGGGAGTCTGGTCCTGTGAGCGCAATGGATGCTGGGAGTCTGGTCCTGTGAGTGCAATGGATGCTGGGAGTCCGGTCCTGTGAGCGCAATGGATGCTGGGAGTCTGGTCCTGTGAGTGCAATGGATGCTGGGAGTCCGGTCCTGTGAGTGCAATGGATGCTGGGAGTCCGGTCCTGTGAGCGCAATGGATGCTGGGAGTCTGGTCCCGTGAGTGCAATGGATGCTGGGAGTCTGGTCCTGTGAGTGCAATGGATGCTGGGAGTCTGGTCCCGTGAGTGCAATGGATGCTGGGAGTCCGGTCCCGTGAGTGCAATGGATGCTGGGAGTCTGGTCCTGTGAGCGCAATGGATGCTGGGAGTCTGGTCCTGTGAGTGCAATGGATGCTGGGAGTCTGGTCCTGTGAGCGCAATGGATGCTGGGAGTCTGGTCCTGTGAGTGCAATGGATGCTGGGAGTCTGGTCCCGTGAGCGCAATGGATGCTGGGAGTCCGGTCCTGTGAGCGCAATGGATGCTGGGAGTCTGGTCCTGTGAGTGCAATGGATGCTGGGAGTCCGGTCCTGTGAGCGCAATGGATGCTGGGAGTCCGGTCCTGTGAGCGCAATGGATGCTGGGAGTCCGGTCCTGTGAGCGCAATGGATGCTGGGAGTCTGGTCCTGTGAGTGCAATGGATGCTGGGAGTCCGGTCCTGTGAGTGCAATGGATGCTGGGAGTCCGGTCCTGTGAGCGCAATGGATGCTGATGGATATATCTATTAATCTGTGGATATTACTCCTCCCCTGATGTATCTAGTGCACTAGCTGCCTGTCATACATCAGTGACACCTGTCTGTCATACATCAGTGACACCTGTCTGTCATACATCAGTGACACCTGTCTGTCATACATCAGTGACACCTGTCTGTCATACATCAGTGACACCTGTCTGTCAAGCTGTGATGGCCGGAAGGCGGGATTACTAGCTCCTCCCCATGTGAGTTCCAGGTCTCTCATCTGAAGCACAGCCACGCCCACTATGTCTACACGAAAGAGGCGTGTTCTGAGGTCATGTGGAGTTTGTTGTGGGCGGGGCCTCCCGACAGGTGACTGGAGAAGTTTGTTTTGGGCGGAGACTCACCCTGCAGGTGCCGCTGGTAGAGGGCGTGGTCTCCCTAGACGGACGTAGTCAGCCAGTCAGTCAGTGATGGGTCCCAGACCGGATCTGAGCTCTGTTCTCTGAGAGCCAATGAGCGGCGAGCAGTGGGCGGAGGCTCCGCTGACAGGACGCAGCTAGCCAATGAGCGGCGAGCAGTGGGCGGAGGCTCCGCTGACAGGGCTCAGCTAACCAATAAGCGGCGAGCAGTGGGCGGAGTCTCCACTGACAGGACGCTCCGCTCCGTACCCAGTCCTTTCAGTCAGTAAGCTGCCGGTGGGCTAAGCGGCTGACAGCGCTGCCTGAGTACCGAGCAATGGCTGTGAGCGGCGGTACGAGGAGCTGGTCCAGGCCGGCGCTGGAGTCCGGGTCTATGCCGGCCTGGAAGCTGGAGGTGCTGGAGAGGAAGCGAGCTAAGATAGCCAGCAGCACCCCGGCCGCCCGCTCCAAGGAGCGCGACTCGTCCCCCGGCCGCCGGCGGCTGGCAGAGAGCGGGGAGCGGCTGGTGCTGCAGGACAGCCTGGGTCCGCTCCATGACAATCCCTTCATCAAGCTGGAGAAAGAGCGGCGACGCCGGCGGCCCCTGTCCCCCACCCGTGGCCCCTCACCCCTCCGGCACCTGCTGGACATGTACAGTAACGTGCCCGGCATCAGGACCATCCGGGCCGAGAACATCATCATCATCGAGTCCGACCCCGGCTACTTCGGGGGCTCCAGGACCACCCATGCGGAGGATGGAGTCAGACCTCACCGAGACCCCACCGAGGAGCTGCTGGCCAAGAGGGGCAGCAAGGTGACCGAGATCAGGGCCTCTGAGGTGGTCATCTATGAGCCGGACCCCTCCATGAAGGCCACGGAGACCCCCCTGGAGCCGGAGGCTTGCACCGTCCTGGAGGAAGCCGGCCG
The DNA here is from genome assembly GCA_036172795.1 of Pelodytes ibericus. NCBI lineage: Eukaryota > Metazoa > Chordata > Amphibia > Anura > Pelodytidae > Pelodytes > Pelodytes ibericus. The sequence continues at coordinate 96,152,407 of CM069864.1, read as the reverse complement.
GGTGAGCAGGCTGCTGGAGAAGTTTGACCATGGCCACGGCAAGCCCCTGCGCACCAGGAGCTGGGAGAACCTGCTGGACCGGGACTCCCATCACGGCAAGACCCCCATGTTGCCAAAGCCCATGGAGCGGCACAGCCACGTCTCCCTGAGCAAGGCTCCCAAGAGGTCCGGAGAGGTCTCTCCCTCGTCCGCCTCGCTTATGGACGAAGACAGCAAGCGCTTCCCTTTAAACAACCCCGCCTGGCTGCCATCCAAGCCGCCTGCTGCCCACTCCTTTCCAGACCCAGGTCTCTTTCATAAAAGGCCCTCCAGCCCCATGACCCCACCTGCGACTGGCGCACCCCTTGCCGCAGCCTTCCCGGTGGTAGTTCCGCTGTCCCCTCATTACGAGACCTCCACAGATGACAAGCCAATATCACCAGTGGTGGCCTCGGTTATCGAAAGGTTCGAGGTGAACGCCGCACATAACAATTTGCCTAAAATGGGGAACGTCTCTCAGAAGACTGGCAAAAATACCATTGTCGTCAATCCCAAAGCCTCCCGTAACCATATAAAAACGGACGGCGGTGGGGGTCTGGCTAAAGAATTGCCACCTCTTCTGAATGGCCACGTTGACCACCAGTCCAAGGTAAACGAAAAGACGGAGGGGGCTATCAAAATACAAGACCTCCTTTCCAAGAGTAAACGGAGCCGGGAAAGCTCGGGTCAGAGATTGCCATCTTCTCCTATCAAAGAGGCGAATTCCACAGTGTCCGACACCCGAAGGCCAAAGTGTGAGGTGGACTCTGCAAGACTTAAATCCCCCCGTGAATCCAGTGCCACCCCATCAGATCCCTTTCCACACAACCACTGTGACCACAGTAGTGCCACTCCGAGCCAGCTAAGAAGGGTGTCGGCCTCCACCAGCTCCAACGACTCCTTTGAGATCCGACCGGCTCCAAAACCTGATCTGAAGAACATCCCAGAAAACGATATCCAGGCTAAGGCGCTGGCGAATATCCGCATGCAGTCCAAGAACTCGTTTGTTTTCGTTCCAAAGAAGAGGCAGGCCACTTCTGAACCCAAACAGCCCCCGAGTAACAAGCCAAACGTTAAAAACAGCGCTTCCGTACGCAATGGCCCCAAGCTGGACTATACGGACTCTCCTCAAGAAAATGGCTTACCGACTGGGTGCGACAATGTGGACATGTCAAAAAACACAGGGAAAATAGAACAGACTGTTAGCTCTGTAACCCAGAGAGCATCCTCGGTACCTGCCCTCTCCGACTTTGATTGGAAAAGTGGCCTTTTACCTTCTCACTCGTCCACGGAGGGCCTCTCATTTACAGATAAGGGAGCAGAATTAGAGTATTTGAGTAGTGTCCATAAAGACGGAGAACAGGATGCTTTGCCAGTACCTGTCACTAAAATACATGAGGACCACCTCAAACCTGACATTCCCGTCACAAATATAGATGACATAGTCCATGGCGGAGATAAAGAGGCCAAACCAGACTTGAAAGGGGCAGACCCTTCTGTGCCGGCGTATCGCCCCCACACCTCGCTCTCCTCTGCACGCAATAAAGGGGGGAAAACGTTTACCGTTGTGCCCAAAAGAAAGCCGGTCACGGAGCAGGAAGCCTTCCGGACCCCCGTCATTGACGAAGAGGACGATGAGGACAGCAGGTCGAAGAGAAAGTCTTCGGACGGGAGCGAGGCTCCATATTCTGATCTGGGAGCCCTGCTGAAGAAACGCTACCCCACCGTGGACGAGATCCAAGTCATTGGGGGGTACCTCTCGCTGTCTAAGTCCTGCCTATCCAAGAACGGCTCCACCAGGAAAAAGGTGAGCTTATCACTCGGCTCTGTTTTAAAGGGCATCCGTCTGTAAATAACTGAAAGATTTCATCAGCTAGAAACACTTCCGTGAATAGAAATAAACCTTATTGAGTCCTCTATGCTCCGTGTAGCTGTATCGGGGGCGGACATGTTTAGAATCTTTTGGGTTTGTACTTTGTGTAAGTTACAGTGTAAAGCAATGGGGGTGTTTTTTTTTTCTTTTTTGCAAATCATTAAAAAAATCAAATCCAAAAAATAATTTTGGGACCTGACATGTCCGCCCCCCTGATAGTTCTGTAGAAGCGACGAGGGCTCCAAGAGGTACATTATGTATTTGTGTGATTTGCTAGTCTCTGAATGATGCGGTTTGTATATTTTTGCTGACCATCGTCCTTTTTAATGATTTGTTTTACAGAGCTCAGTAAACGTTTCCCTGCTGATCGATGGTTATTAGAGAAAGTTAAACATGCTGTGTAAAGTCTGCTCTGTCTGTTTATTGTGTGTTGTATACATAGGGGATTGTTTATTTGTATTTCAATCTTCCTTTGTAGAATAGTATTATGGAAGAGCTAGATAGGCCGTGTTTGGCAAATATCTGTAGGGGTTTATTCATGAAAGAAGGAATTGAGAAGGGAAATGCTAACTTAAAACCAAGATAGCAGAGTTTGAAATAGCAGAATTTTTCCAACTTGGATACTTTGGCCTTAAATTATTATTATTTTTTTTAACCTCGTTTCCTAGAAAGAAGCAAGGGTTAAACATATAGTGTCCCATTCTCCTGGAAGAGGAAGCAAGGGTTAAACATATAGTGTCCCATTCTCCTGGAAGAGGAAGCAAGGGTTAAACATATAGTGTCCCATTCTCCTGGAAGAGGAAGCAAGGGTTAAACATATAGTGTCCCATTCTCCTGGAAGAGGAAGCAAGGGTTAAACATATAGTGTCCCATTCTCCTGGAAGAGGAAGCAAGGGTTAAACATATAGTGTCCCATTCTCCTGGAAGAGGAAGCAAGGGTTAAACATATAGTAAACCCGACGTGTATCTTTTATACGTTGGTTTATTTCCTGCTCTGCCTCAGAGGTGAGGTAGAGCCGGTCAGGTGGCTACGCCAGCGCATGCACAGCAAATCGGTGAGGGTCTGTATTCAGCAGGGCTCTCTACAAATGCTCGTCGCAGATAAAGACCCTTGTTCGAAGGGGATAAGCTGAGGGGTGCCTGAACCAACTCCCTTCTGTTTATCCCCTCTCTGCCCCAGCAAAGAGACAGTCGCTGACCTGACTGTGTGTATAATATATATAAATTTGTTACTGGCTGCACATTATGGGATTTTCTGGACTCTTATTGTACAGATCAGGATCGTTACATGTTTCCCGGTGGATGCGTGTGGATATGGATCGGCAGGGTGGTCCGTGTATAGGTTACATGTCAGCAGATCATGCTATTAATTTGGCTTTCTCTGTAAACAGACGTGACCCTTCGGATCCTGCCCAACCCTTTACCCGTGGAACATACTGTTCTGCATGACTAGTGCTGCTCTGCCGTGTTCGTTGGTTGCTTGCTCTAGATTAAGTGGCTGAGCCCTGGGATTATTGAGGAGACCCAGGGTCTAGATAATCCTAAACCTACAGCGATCATGTCAGAAGGTTGGAATATCTGCAGAGTGATACTGGGTGTGACCTTTGACCTGTTACAGGGTCTTTAAGGTGGTCCCTGTCATCCAGAAGTGACGGGTCATTTAAAGCTTCTCATATCTATAAATCAGGACACATTGATGTAGAGTGTGTGTTGTCTGGGAGAAGGTTAGACCTCAGAGCGTCACAGATATAAAGTTATACTCTTTATCAATCATTCTCTAAGATCTAAAGTACACGCTGCTCATGGTTACTAAGAACCGCTTAGAACAGGACGATCCTCGCGAGTCATGGGGCATAATGTTAAAGGTCATCTCCAACTTGGGGAATTGAGAAGGGAATTTCAAACTTAAGGCCAAAGTAGCGGAGTTGGAAAATATTCTCTGATTAAACTGCGTTGTCGAATTTTTCCAAATCTGCTACTTTTGAGCAGAAGGTTTGAAATTCCCATCTCTATTGTCAGCAGTTCTCTCATTGGCAGACCCTGACATTAGCCTGGTCCGTCTCCTATATTTTGCATTGTAAGCAGCCTCTTCCCTCTGCGTTGGACATTTGGACGCCATGCCCAAGATTTCAGCCTCCCGACCCGTGCAAATCTGTCATTATCTTCACACGCAAACACATCATGCTTTATACAGACACATGCAGAATCTGTCACCTACACATTGCTTTATACAGCATGATTCACACGTGTGCAGAATCAGTCACCTACACATTGCTTTATACAGCATGATTCACACGTGTGCAGAATCAGTCACCTACACATTGCTTTATACAGCATGATTCACACGTGTGCAGAATCAGTCACCTACACATTGCTTTATACAGCATGATTCACACGTGTGCAGAATCAGTCACCTACACATTGCTTTATACAGCATGATTCACACGTGTGCAGAATCAGTCACCTACACATTGCTTTATACAGCATGATTCACACGTGTGCAGAATCAGTCACCTACACATTGCTTTATACAGCTTGATTCACACGTGTGCAGAATCAGTCACCTACACATTGCTTTATACAGCATGATTCACACGTGTGCAGAATCAGTCACCTACACATTGCTTTATACAGCATGATTCACACATGTGCAGAATCAGTCACATACACATTGCTTTATACAGCATGATTCACACATGTGCAGAATCAGTCACCTACACATTGCTTTATACAGCATGATTCACACGTGTGCAGAATCAGTCGCATACACATTGATTTATACAGCATGATTCACACGTGTGCAGGATCGGTCACCTACACATTGCTTTATACAGCATGATTCACACGTGTGCAGGATCGGTCACCTACACATTGCTTTATACAGCATGATTCACGTGTGCAGGATCGGTCACCTACACATTGCTTTATACAGCATGATTCACGTGTGCAGGATCGGTCACCTACACATTGCTTTATACAGCATGATTCACACGTGTGCAGGATCGGTCACCTACACACTGCTTTATACAGCATGATTCACACGTGTGCAGGATCGGTCACCTACACACTGCTTTATACAGCATGATTCACACGTGTGCAGGATCGGTCACCTACACATTGCTCTACTGTGATAGTGACGATTAAAACATGAGGAAAATGATCCATTACATTGCAAAACTAAATGCATGAATTACAGTAAAATGTGTTTTACATGGATCTGTGGTGTCTCATACTTATGACATCACCTGTGGCTGGATATGCAGATTACTCTTTTCCTGTTGAAAAGAAGTTAATTTGCATATCAAGCCACAGGTGATGTCATAAGTATGAGACACCTCTAAATCTATCATTTTCCTTATTTTATGCATTTGCTGCTATTTTTCCAGCATGCTGTATAGATCATGTTTGATTCTCTGTATACACAGTCCAATAACAATATATCTGTTTCATCTCCATTACAATCTAGTTTTTCTCCTAATTCTCCCACCCCCCTGGCTGTTATATAGTAATCTTGGGATTTTCGGGCTCATTTTGTCTCCTCTGTCAGCCACTTGGCAGACGACACTTTCTAAACGCTTGGTCACATGACCATGGCGCACAGCTCTGTATACAGCGGCAACAAAGTCCAAGTGGTTAAGTGGTAATCTTCCAGCAAACGGTGACTAATTACTGTACAAATAACTGGAACAATTGTATCACCCGGGACTGGAATATTATCGAAAACATACGGAGAGGGAGCTTTATACAGCTTTAAAGAGACCTTGAGACTGGATCAGGACTGTACATGTGTATCACAGAGCTCCTGCATGCTGGCCAGATAAATAGCCTCCCAGCGTAGGCTGACGTTCCTTAGCAGAGATCTGGGTCTCCACTTGTTGATGTGTATTAGGCCTTCTGTGTAGGGTTTGGTTAACCCACGGCTTGGCAACGTCCATTGCCTCCATGTAAAACTATCGGTCAGGAGCCAGGACCTCCTGGCTGCTGGGATTTGTCAATCATTGTATTATGTTAACGCAGGGCTTAAGATGTTCCCACTATGGATAACAGATGAAGGGTCTGCATAACCCAGGTATATCCCAGCATGCACCTCACCACAGGGCTTGACACATCCCGGGACCCCTGGCTTCATTGACTGGTTGCCAGACCTTTGGTCAGACCAGGGGTGTCAAACTGGGACTGTAATTTGGAGCATTATGGGGGGTGACGGAGCATTATGGGGGGTGACGGAGCCAGGTGATGGAGCACTGTGGGGGGGGTGAGGGAGCCAGGTGATGGAGCATTATGGGGGGTGATGGAGCATTATGGGGGGTGACGGAGCATTATGGGGGGTGCTGGGACCCCTGGGTTAGGTGTTTGGGCGCTGGCTTGGAGCACAGGTCCGGTGTTTATTGGCTGCAGACACTGCTCTCTTAAAGCGTATTACAGGTTATTACTCCACTCAGTGCTGCTGGGTGATCATGGGGACAGCTGGTTCCTCCCCTGGGTTTAAGATTCATTTAACCCCTTGGTGGAGGTGCCGGTAGGAAAGGAGCGTGCAAACCTTAGAGGCTCTATCATCCTCCGGATTTATACTGTGACTGTAGAGTGTGCAGAGATCTATACATTGCAGCAAGTACATGAAATGGGGGAAATCTCTGCTTTGAATGTGTCTGTGCGTCGCCTGCGGCCTGATATGCTAATTAACCATTTCACAGAGGAATTGGGCAATTTGCATATCAAGCTGCAGGTGACAGACATTTAACCCTTCCAGTTCTGATAACACATTGTGTACTGTACATTCAAGGTATAAGCAGTGTTTAGGCTGTGAGGAATCTCCCCCCTCGCTGGTCCCCCTCTAGTATCCCCTTATGACTAGTAGTATAATACTGAGCAGGTAGCGATTAGTACACATATATTAGGATCACCTGGGATGCTGTCTTTAATCCCCTCTTCCCTGGGTGCGTCCACGCTGTTTAATGGACTCTAGATATTAAATAGAGATACTGTCTATTATTCTTTCACAATAAACAGAAATATTACTAGTTTCCAGGAAGCCAGATGACCTGGGAGATCATGTATTACCCCACTGTGTGTAACTTCCTCTCTACATGCAAATCAGACACCCGCGGGGATAAGTAACCAGTCCCGGCTCAATACATCAGAGACCCGCAGGGATAGGTAACCAGCCCCGGCTCAATACATCCGACACCCGCGGGGATAGGTAACCAGTCCCGGCTCAATACATCCGAGACCCGCAGGGATAAGTAACCAGTCCCGGCTCAATACATCAGAGACCCGCAGGGATAGGTAACCAGCCCCGGCTCAATACATCCCAGACCCGCAGGGATAGGTAACCAGCCCCGGCTCAATACATCAGAGACCCGCAGGGATAGGTAACCAGCCCCGGCTCAATACATCCCAGACCCGCAGGGATAGGTAACCAGCCCCGGCTCAATACATCCCAGACCCGCAGGGATAGGTAACCAGCCCCGGCTCAATACATCCCAGACCCGCAGGGATAGGTAACCAGCCCCGGCTCAATACATCCCAGACCCGCAGGGATAGGTAACCAGCCCCGGCTCAATACATCCCAGACCCGCAGGGATAGGTAACCAGCCCCGGCTCAATACATCCCAGACCCGCAGGGATAGGTAACCAGCCCCGGCTCAATACATCCCAGACCCGCAGGGATAGGTAACCAGCCCCGGCTCAATACATCCGACACCCGCAGGGATAGGTAACCAGCCCCGGCTCAATACATCCCAGACCCGCGGGGATAGGTAACCAGCCCCGGCTCAATACATCCGACACCCGCGGGGATAGGTAACCAGCCCCGGCTCAATACATCCGACACCCGCGGGGATAGGTAACCAGCCCCGGCTCAATACATCCGACACCCGCGGGGATAGGTAACCAGCCCCGGCTCAATACATCCGACACCCGCGGGGATAGGTAACCAGCCCCGGCTCAATACATCCGACACCCGCGGGGATAGGTAACCAGCCCCTGTTCAATACACCAGACACCCGCGGGGATAGGTAACCAGCCCCGGCTCAATACATCAGACACCCGCGGGGATAGGTAACCAGCCCCGGCTCAATACATCAGACACCCGCGGGGATAGGTAACCAGTCCCGGCTCAATACATCCGAGACCTGCGGGGATAGCTAACCAGTCCCGGCTCAATACATCAGAGACCCCCGGTGATAAGTAACCAGCCCCAGCTCAATACATCCGACACAGAGCTGCACAGAGAATAGGGAGATAATAGTGTCATTATAATCCATGTGATCCTATAGCACGCGCTCAGCTGATCCTTCCAAGGTAGAGGAGCCAGACAGGACCCTTCAGGAGGAAGATGGTTATCTTTAGGAGCCAGGACACTTGCAGCCCTGGCATTATCTCCACAAATAGGCTTCAATTTAGTTCTGCTAATTGGGATTTCACAGTGGTAATTGGCTCACACCCCAATGTGTGCCTTGACGCACGCATCATGTGACCCCGACGCAGGAACTTAGTGTCATGTATTGATTTAATTCCCTTCTGCACAATTACCCTGGTTATTACACGCGGTTTAGGCCCTGGGGAAAGAGAACCTGTTTCATGATTCACCATCCATGCTGCAACAGTTACCACTCCATTTACTGAACGCCCATGATCTTCAGCCGGCCTGCTGCACACCACACAATGCTGGCTTAGTATCATGAGAGTTGGAGCTCAGTGACGGCTCATTATCTGATCAGGGATGCATTCAGCTGGATAGATGGTGTTTGCATGCATGCTGTATACTTGCAGTACCAGACCCCTTCATACAGCACTAGCTGTGCAGATCAGCAGGATGCAGCTCACATGTCTGTTTTAACATGGGACTTGCAGACCCGAGTGGAGTCTGATTTCTGTGGCTGCTTTTAGATGATGGGGTGTCTGATTACTGCCTAGCTAATGAGAGGCTCTTCCCTGCTGGCAATTATGGCTTTAAGCGTTCTTGGAGAAAGCAAATTGATCTAGTGATGATGTGGCCCTAAAATGGGTGATGCCTTAATGAGCCCACTGTATAGACTTATCCGGGGGCAGACATGTTGGTTAGAATCTTTGCTCTGTATAGACTTATCCGGGGGCAGACATGTTGTTTAGAATCTTTGCTCTGTATAGCTTTATCAGGGGGCGGACATGTTGTTTAGAATCTTTGCTCTGTATTGCTCTATCAGGGGGCAGACATGTTGTTTAGAATCTTTGCTCTGTATAGCTTTATCAGGGGGTGGACATGTTGTTTAGAATCTTTGCTCTGTATAGCTTTATCAGGGGGCGGACATGTTGTTTAGAATCTTTGCTCTGTATAGCTCTATCAGGGGGTGGACATGTTGTTTAGAATCTTTGCTCTGTATAGCTCTATCAGGGGGGGGACATGTTGTTTAGAATCTTTGCTCTGTATAGCTCTATCAGGGGGCGGACACGTTGATTAGAATCTTTGCTCTGTATAGCTCTATCAGGGGGTGGACATGTTGTTTAGAATCTTTGCTCTGTATAGCTCTATCAGGGGGTGGACATGTTGTTTAGAATCTTTGCTCTGTATAGCTTTATCAGGGGGCGGCCATGTTGTTTAGAATCTTTGCTCTGTATAGCTTTATCAGGGGGCGGACATGTTGTTTAGAATCTTCATTTATCCAACTCAACATTCTAAACAACATGTCCGCCCCCTGATAAAGCTATACAGAGCAAAGATTCTAAACAACATGGCCGCCCCCTGATAAAGCTATACAGAGCAAAGATTCTAAACAACATGTCTGCCCCCTGCGATACAAGCAGAGAGGTATCAATAAGGTACTTTATTTGTATTCTTTAAAATATTTATTTTTAATACTACACGTGATTTAATCTTTCAATTAAATATAGTATCATTTATTTATTGTACAAGCAGCCCTGTCCCCAGGAGCATGCAATCTAAAGTCAGTAGGTGTAAATGTGGCAGCAGTTCCAGCGCAGGCTGTGTTACCTGCCATTTAATAGAGGATATGCTGTATTCTGGCCCTGAGTCAGGGTAATGAGGTCTAAGTGTTGTGGGGGATCTCTGAATGTGAGGTCCTGTACAGGAATATCTCAAATAGGCCACACGCATGTAGCTGCGGCAGTCTGGGAGCCCCGGGAGACAAATCCACTTTCACTTATGGCAGATTGTTATCTGCAGTGAGGACACCAGATCTCGTTACCATCTGCTCCCTGGAGACTGGGAGAGGCGGCTGTTTCAAGTGAAAACACTAGATCATCAAAGGGCTGAAAATACAGGTGTCCGACACAGGGGATAAATACAGCTCTTCCTCACTGCAAATCCCCTGACATTAACCTTCTGGCCCCTGGAATTACTGTATATTTAACAGACTACCTGGAGCACCTTGGTAGGGAGACTGCTCCAGTAACATCAGGAGAGGCTCCTGCAACGGGGTTTAATACATGTCCTCCCCTGATAGAGCTATACAGAGCAAAGATTCCAAACATGTCTGCCCCCTGATAGAGCTATACAGAGCAAAGATTCCAAACAACATGTCTGCCCCCTGATAGAGCTATACAGAGCAAAGATTCTAAACAACATGTCTGCCTTCAGGTAGAGCTATACAGAGCAAAGATTCTAAACAACATGTCTGCCCCCTGATAGAGCTATACAGAGCAAAGATTCCAAACAACATGTCTGCCCCCTGATAGAGCTATACAGAGCAAAGATTCCAAACATGTCTGCCCCCTGATAGAGCTATACAGAGCAAAGATTCCAAACAACATGTCTGCCCCCTGATAGAGCTATACAGAGCAAAGATTCCAAACAACATGTCTGCCCCCTGATAGAGCTATACAGAGCAAAGATTCTAAACAACATGTCTGCCCCCTGATAGAGCTATACAGAGCAAAGATTCCAAACAACATGTCTGCCCCCTGATAGAGCTATACAGAGCAAAGATTCCAAACAACATGTCTGCCCCCTGATAGAGCTATACAGAGCAAAGATTCCAAACAACATGTCTGCCCCCTGATAGAGCTATACAGAGCAAAGATTCCAAACATGTCTGCCCCCTGATAGAGCTATACAGAGCAAAGATTCCAAACAACATGTCTGCCCCCTGATAGAGCTATACAGAGCAAAGATTCTAAACAACATGTCTGCCCACTGATAGAGCTATACAGAGCAAAGATTCTAAACAACATGTCTGCTTCCTGATAGAGCTATACAGAGCAAAGATTCTAAACAACATGTCCGCCTCCTGATAGAGCTATACAGAGAAAAGATTCCAAACAACATGTCCTCCCCCTGATGGAGCTATACAGAGCAAAGATTCTAAACAACATGTCCGCCCCCTGATGGAGCTATACAGAGCAAAGATTCTAAACAACATGTCCGCCCCCTGATAGAGCTATACAGAGCAAAGATTCTAAACAACATGTCCGCCCCTGATAGAGCTATAGAGAGCAAAGATTCTAAACAACATGTCCTCCCCCTGATAGAGCTATACAGAGCAAAGATTCTAAACAACATGTCCGCCCCTGATGGAGCTATACAGAGCAAAGATTCTAAACAACATGTCCTCCCCCTGATGGAGCTATACAGAGCAAAGATTCTAAACAACATGTCCTCCCCCTGATGGAGCTATACAGAGCAAAGATTCTAAACAACATGTCCGCCCCTGATAGAGCTACACAGAGCAAAGATTCTAAATAATATGTCCACCCCTGATAGAGCTATAGAGAGCAAAGATTCTAAACAACATGTCCGCCCCTGATAGAGCTATACAGAGCAAAGATTCTAAACAACATGTCCGCCCCTGATAGAGCTATACAGAGCAAAGATTCTAAACAACATGTCCGCCCCTGATAGAGCTATACAGAGCAAAGATTTTTAACAATATGTCCGCCCCTGATAGAGCTATACAGAGCAAAGATTCTAAACAATATGTCCGCCCCTGATAGAGCTATTCAGAGCAAAGATTCTAAACAACATGTCCGCCCCTGATAGAGCTATACAGAGCAAAGATTCTAAACAATATGTCCGCCCCTGATAGAGCTATACAGAGCAAAGAGGGATCGAATAGGTTTAAGTTAACCATTTGTATTTTCAGTGCCTGCATTTGATGTAATCATTCAATTAAACATGTTCATTTTTTGCTTACAGTTGTCCTTTAACCCTGTAATGTATGACTGAGGGTATTATTTTGCAGTCACCAGCCCTTGTTCGGGTATCATTATGATGAGTGTGTGGCAGCCGGAGCAGCCTGTCACGAAGCCATTTATAGAATGTAACAGGATTACACAATGGGCCTCTACAGCCTGTCCTGATAAAGCCCAGCCGGCTGGTAATGGTCTTGGGAAATAGTCCTTCTGTGGCAAAGCCTCTTGTGATCAGAGATGCTATTTATCAAGCAGCACATTAATCCTCTGCAGGAGATTTCTACTATTCTTGGGAAGATGTCACGTGTCTGGATTAACCACACAAATCACATGTTAATCAGCTGTAAAACCAGGTATTCAGCCATTAAAACAGATTTGTCCCAGTTAGTTTTACAGAGAAGGGGTTCTACTCTTCCCATTCACTGTGACCTGGGGGAGCCAGGGAAATGGCCGCTCCATAGCATTCAGTGCAGACCTACCAATACAGTTAGGGATATTGAGTGCTCGCTCTCCTTACAGCCGGTGGTCACATCTCTTGCACCTTTATTGGCAGTAATCGGGCAGATTGGTTTATAGGCACATTCCTGCCTCGCCTGCCCCCCCCCCCCCCCCCCCCCTCACACGTCATGCTTCCCTCTGGTATCTGATCAAGCCATTCTTCCGGAAATAAGTCCACAGATCGCTAATCTCCCAACCAATGTGATCCCGGGCGTGGGGCCAACTAAATCCCTGTAATAGACTCACTGGGGCAACAGTCCAACACGTTTGGTTAGATGTTACCGCGTCAGTCCAGTACCTGTCCTCTGTGATAAGACTCGACACATTGTTATTACAGCTAAATATAGACCTTTCAATGCACACAACTACTGGAACGTGGCCATGCAAGGGTTAAATATACCCATAATCCCCAGCTCTGCGTAATGACCTTCCCTGACGATACTGCGGCTTCGCCTATGGCCCTGTTCAGTTTCCTGATCACTGAATGGGGCTCTGTCACCTAAACATGGCTTATACAGTGACCGTAGAGCATGACAAGTGATTGGACACGGTCTGTACATTGTGCGTGTGCAGAACTGCGTCAAATAAGACGCGTCTCCTGCTAATGACATCAGCTGGTGGCCTGATATGTAAATGGCCGGAGGGGTATACGGGGTAAGTCGCTGTAAGAGGAGCTCCGTCTGGCCGGCGGGTGGTTAAACCTCGGCAGTCCATCTTTTAGCGGTGAGCAAGCCAGGGAAATGCTGCTTCCAGCCGGAGGGATTCTAGGAGCCAGGACATTATACATTATATCACAGGCAGGGGTGTGTAAGATGAGAACTAATATATCATTTTCTTACCCTTAAAATGGTGTCCCCCTTCTCCCATGTGAACCTGAGCTATATCTTTACAGATACACGCGTGTTTACTCCACGCCTGTGACACAGAGGCGGCAGGGAGGCTGGTCCTGCGCACACACAGCCAATCAGAGTGGAGGCTTGCCCCGCTCATGTCTGGACCTAGTTAATGTTCCCTCTGTTGATCCCCTTTGAAAGCAGGGGTCTCTCTGTGCACAAGCAGAGACACAGCGACCAGACCAGGCTTACTTCCTCCCTGGCAAACATGGCGGATGTACTATCAGAAGTAACTTCTAGTTTATCCTCACCCTGCAGGGACAGTGGGTTTGTGTAATGGGATTAGACTCCTCCATCCCTGGAGCGGAGTTGTGTGCAGTATGGAGGTTACACGTGTGTCTATTTCTCCTCCGTGTTTGCGGTGCACTAGTGGCGTGTGGGTTGAAGCCGGTTTGGTTGTTCCAGGGGAACGGATGGGGGGCAGTGTGTATTGTCCTGGGGTCAATCTGGGAGATCCAGGCAAGGGAGAGGACAAATGACCATAGCGTAGTCTAGCGCCAGTGAGAGCGGTACAGGTGGGGGGTTTCTTATTATTAAAGAGTCTATGTAATGACCTGCAGGCTGCGGCATTAACATCCATTCCTTCCCGGGAAGGCGATGAATTAGGTTACAGTCTAGACGGTGCATCGCTCTCAATAAGTCTAGATATCACGTAACTCTAGCAGTTACCCAGAATGCCTCACTGCAGCTCCAGACTCCAATGTTTAGAGCATACTACCAGATGCAGTGTTTGCTTTGATATTCTCCTTCCATCTCCTCGCTATAGCTCTGCTAAAGCCCCTCCCTTTAACCCATTCACAGTACAGATGCCCCTCTCATCAGGGGAGATGAGGATAGATTGGGTCAGCCTTGGGTGGTCAGGCTGGCATGGGAGCAAGAGGATGCACCTCCCATGAATATTCTCAGCATTATCTAGGTCAGGCCGGCCCTGATACCCCAGAGATCAGAGTATATCTCTATGTGCCGTGTATACCTAGCATCGTCCTACACACTCCGCTTCTCCCACTGGGGGCCATGTGACTCGCTTCCAAGACATGCCAGGGATTGACATTTTTGGAAAGTAGTATAAAATTCACACGAGAGGATCAATCCCTGGATGAAACCCTGCAAATAGGAAGAGAAGTATTGCACAAATGCTATAAAATATCAAAAAATGGCTTTAATATACATCTTAAACCAAACGGTCCAGCTTGTGATTAACTGGTAAAGGTAGCAGGTTGTGTAATAGTTACCGAGGATACATTGTGATGGGAGGTCATCCCTGGTAATGGCCCCCTAAAAATGCCTTTGTTTACATAGCGTTAAATCCGCGTGGCCCCTCACCTGCTCACCTGTCTGTGTCGCTGCTTTCAGATAAAATGGCTTGCGCTGGTTTCACTTGCAAGCCAGCCAGCAATAATTGATAAGCTGGGGTGAAAGGTCATTCCCCCGACGCGCACCTTGGTAATGAGATGTTTACTCCTTGTCTCAATAATTCAGCACTTTCGCTTCCTTCCCAGCGTCTAGCAGCCCCCCACCCCCTGAGGTGGGAGGGAATGCTGCTTCCCCAGAGCTGACCAGTACTTTAGTCCTGTGGACCCTGGCAATGTGTGGAATTAGATATTTAATCACTAGACTACTGCTGGCTGTTACATGTAGCGCTAGGCAGAGCTTTAATCGCTAGAGTGGATGCTACTGCTGGCTGTTACATGTAGCGCTAGGCAGAGCTTTAATCATTAGAGTGGATGCTACTGCTGGCTGTTATATGTAGTGCTAGGCAGAGCTTTAATCACTAGAGTGGATGCTACTGCTGGCTGTTATATGTAGCGCTAGGCAGAGCTTTAATCACTAGAGTGGATGCTACTGCTGGCTGTTATATGTAGCGCTAGGCAGAGCTTTAATCGCTAGAGTGGATGCTACTGCTGGCTGTTATATGTAGCGCTAGGCAGAGCTTTAATCCCTAGAGTGGATGCTACTGCTGGCTGTTACATGTAGCGCTAGGCAGAGCTTTAATCACTAGAGTGGATGCTACTGCTGGCTGTTATATGTAGCGCTAGGCAGAGCTTTAATCACTAGAGTGGATGCTACTGCTGGCTGTTATATGTAGCGCTAGGCAGAGCTTTAATCGCTAGAGTGGATGCTACTGCTGGCTGTTATATGTAGCGCTAGGCAGAGCTTTAATCATTAGAGTGGATGCTACTGCTGGCTGTTATATGTAGTGCTAGGCAGAGCTTTAATCACTAGAGTGGATGCTACTGCTGGCTGTTATATGTAGCGCTAGGCAGAGCTTTAATCGCTAGAGTGGATGCTACTGCTGGCTGTTATATGTAGCGCTAGGCAGAGCTTTAATCGCTAGAGTGGATGCTACTGCTGGCTGTTATATGTAGCGCTAGGCAGAGCTTTAATCACTAGAGTGGATGCTACTGCTGGCCGTTATATGTAGCGCTAGGCAGAGCTTTAATAGCTAGAGTGGATGCTACTGCTGGCTGTTATATGTAGTGCTAGGCAGAGCTTTAATCACTAGAGTGGATGCTACTGCTGGCTGTTATATGTAGCGCTAGGCAGAGCTTTAATCGCTAGAGTGGATGCTAATGCTGGCTGTTAAATGTAGCGCTAGGCAGAGCTTTAATCGCTAGAGTGGATGCTACTGCTGGCCGTTATATGTAGCGCTAGGCAGAGCTTTAATAGCTAGAGTGGATGCTACTGCTGGCTGTTATATGTAGTGCTAGGCAGAGCTTTAATCTCTAGAGTGGATGCTACTGCTGGCTGTTATATGTAGCGCTAGGCAGAGCTTTAATCGCTAGAGTGGATGCTACTGCTGGCTGTTATATGTAGCGCTAGGCAGAGCTTTAATCACTAGAGTGGATGCTACTGCTGGCCGTTATATGTAGTGCTAGGCAGAGCTTTAATCACTAGAGTGGATGCTACTGCTGGCCGTTATATGTAGTGCTAGGCAGAGCTTTAATCACTAGAGTGGATGCTACTGCTGGCCGTTATATGTAGTGCTAGGCAGAGCTTTAATCACTAGAGTGGATGCTACTGCTGGCCGTTATATGTAGTGCTAGGCAGAGCTTTAATCACTAGAGTGGATGCTACTGCTGGCTGTTATATGTAGCGCTTGGTGGCTAATGAGGCATTGGCTTCACTAAAATGGCTCCTGTATTAGAGAAGCCGCCATGTTTGCTGGATGTGCATATTGATGGGTTGCTGGTGAGAGCACCTCCATGGCTACAAAGGGATGTTTCTGTGAGTCAGGAGAGGCACTGTGCACAGTAAATAAGTCTCCGGATTGTTTATAGATAAATATTTGACATGCCCTTCCTTATGCTAGCCGCTCTGGCTGCCAGTACACTTGCTGGTACCTTGCTTAGAGCAGGGTATGCTTTCCCTCAGTCCAATCCAATCACTTGTTCTGGTATTAGATCAGTGTGTCTGAACTGAACAAGAGCAGGGCTGGGTGGTGAGCAGGGCTGGGTGGCACGCTGGGGAGCAGGGCTGGGTGGCACGCTAGGGGAGCAGGGCTGGGTGGTGAGCAGGGCTGGGTGGCACGCTGGGTGGTGAGCAGGGCTGGGTGGTGAGCAGGGCTGGGTGGCACGCTGTGGAGCAGAGCTGGGTGGCATGCTGGGGAGCAGGGCTGGGTGGCACGCTGGGGAGCAGAGCTGGGTGGCACGCTGGGGAGCAGAGCTGGGTGGCACGCTGGGGATCCGGGCTGGGTGGCACGCTGGGGATCTGGGCTGGGTGGCACGCTGGGTGGTGAGCAGGGCTGGGTGGCAAAGCGTGACCAGTAATGTATGGCTTGACACATCCCAGGAGCCAGGAATCCTAACGCTTGGGCTTCATTAATGAAACAGAGAATTTTTCCAACTCTGCTGCTTTGGCCATAGCCCTGCATTTCTCTTGTCAATTCCCTCCTTCATGAATAACGCCCTTTGATTTCCATCAAGGTCCATGGTTGTCTGTTATTGGTCTGGCTCTGTCCTGATCTCTGTATAATCCAGTGGATCTGGTCCGGCTAGAGGCCAGTCACACCTGATTCACTGGATATGTATCTCGGCAGTGCAGTGATTCCTCACCTGTCACCTTGAGCCGTGACACATTGGCTCTCACCTGTGTGTCTGCGTGTAAAGCCCTATGACATCAGCGTCTTTGATAAAACTGCACCTGCTCGGGAGGGTTTGGTGTCCTGCGTCACAAGCATTGTGTACATTAAGCTGTGAATGTACAGAATACAAATGATCCCAAGGAGGAGACTATACAGACCTGTGAGAACCTGTTTGATCAGTATGTGACGGGTATAATCTGTGCGCATGCTTGCAGTCCTGCTGGGGATGGGACGATGTCTCCACTCTGGTCTCCCGCTGATCAGTACTACTCAGTCTGTATAAATCTACATGACGACATGTGTATGATCTACATGTAACGTGTCGGTATGTAAAGGTTTTCATGCCTTGACACGTGTGCACACAAGTAAAACAGCTGGATTATTCACGCCGCTGACGTGACCTTTGGCGATTGTGCCTGTCAGTTACATTTGCTCATTATGTGGACCCTGGATATCTTCCTGCAGCCTGGGGACGGCGTGTGTGTTGGGCTTTGGACACGCCTGTTAGATTGCCTGGGAATTGAGGAAGTGAGGAGTTTTCCATCAGCTTTGGGAATTTGTTTGCAAGTTGCTTCACCCCTAACACTGCACAGATAGAGGGGGTTTCCTGTCAGTGTGGGTCGGTCACAGATGGTAGTCAACCTGTGAATCCTTCACCCCTGACTGTACCCCTTGTGGACTTGCCGCAGAGCGCCGCCTCCTGTTGCTGGGCCACGTGGCTTGCCGCAGAGCGCCGCCTCCTGTTGCTGGGCCACGTGGCTTGCCGCAGAGCGCCGCCTCCTGTTGCTGGGCCACGTGGCTTGCCGCAGAGCGCCGCCTCCTGTTGCTGGGCCACGTGGCTTGCCGCAGAGCGCCGCCTCCTGTGGCTGGGCCACGTGGCTTGCCGCAGAGCGCCGCCTCCTGTGGCTGGGCCACGTGGCTTGCCGCAGAGCGCACCCTCCTGTGGCTGGGCCACGTGGCTTGCCGCAGAGCGCACCCTCCTGTGGCTGGGCCACGTGGCTTGCCGCAGAGCGCACCCTCCTGTGGCTGGGCCACGTGGCTTGCTGCAGAGCGCACCCTCCTGTGGCTGGGCCACGTGGCTTGCTGCAGAGCGCACCCTCCTGTGGCTGGGCCACGTGGCTTGCCGCAGAGCGCCGCCTCCTGTTGCTGGGCCACGTGGCTTGCCGCAGAGCGCCGCCTCCTGTGGCTGGGCCACGTGGCTTGCCGCAGAGCGCCGCCTCCTGTGGCTGGGCCACGTGGCTTGCCGCAGAGCGCACCCTCCTGTGGCTGGGCCACGTGGCTTGCCGCAGAGCGCACCCTCCTGTGGCTGGGCCACGTGGCTTGCCGCAGAGCGCACCCTCCTGTGGCTGGGCCACGTGGCTTGCTGCAGAGCGCACCCTCCTGTGGCTGGGCCACGTGGCTTGCCGCAGAGCGCACCCTCCTGTGGCTGGGCCACGTGGCTTGCTGCAGAGCGCACCCTCCTGTGGCTGGGCCACGTGGCTTGCTGCAGAGCGCCGCCTCCTGTGGCTGGGTCACAATGTACTCTTGCTTATGGTCTGTTACACACATCACATTGCTGATGTGTCCTAGTCGAAGCCAGATAAGGAACGCGGTCCTGTATTGGTTCTTGCTGGGCCTCTTATATCCACAGGACAGGACTGGCTTCTCTCTAGCTGAGTTTGCTGAAGGTGGAGGGTTGGTGTGAAATATTTACCCCAAACAAAGCTTGCGGTACATTCTTTACCCCGCAGTAAATAAACATGTGTGTCTGATTGGATAGGAGGGGTGTAGGGCACCGTGGTCTGTTTGTCCTCCCCACGGCCTGACCCTTCTGTCTGTACAAGGTGACAAGCTGTGTGACATGATCTTAACCTGTCCCTGGAGACTAAGAAACCAGCGCCTGCTGCCATCTCCATCTGACCAGCAGAAACATAGACTTTATCACCGGCAGATAAGATCCAATGAACCCATCTAGCCTGCCTAAATATCATCTGAATCCTTTCATTAGTCCCTGGCCTTATCTTATATCTAGGATAGCCTTATACCTATCCCATGCATGCTTAAACTCCTTCACTGTATTAACCTCTACCACTTCTACTGGAAGACTATTCCATACATCCACTACCCTCTCAGTAATGTAATACTTTCATTAGTCCCTGGCCTTATCTTATATCTAGGATAGCCTTATACCTATCCCATGCATGCTTAAACTCCTTCACTGTATTAACCTCTACCACTTCTACTGGAAGACTATTCCATACATCCACTACCCTCTCAGTAATGTAATACTTTCATTAGTCCCTGGCCTTATCTTATATCTAGGATAGCCTTATACCTATCCCATGCATGCTTAAACTCCCTCACTGTATTAACCTCTACCACTTCTACTGGAAGACTATACCATACATCCACTACCCTCTCAGTAATGTAATAGTTTCATTAGTCCCTGGCCTTATCTTATATCTAGGATAGCCTTATACCTATCCCATGCATGCTTAAACTCCTTCACTGTATTAACCTCTACCACTTCTACTGGAAGACTATTCCATACACCCACTGCCCTCTCAGTAATGTAATACTTTCATTAGTCTCTGACCTTATCTTATATCTAGGATAGCCTTATACCTATCCCACACATGCTTAAACTCCTTCACTGTATTAACCTCTACCACTTCTACTGGAAGGCTATTCCATACATCCACTACCCTCTCAGTAAAGTAATACTTTCATTAGTCCCTGACCTTATCTTATATCTAGGATAGCCTTATACCTATCCCATGCATGCTTAAACTCCTTCACTGTATTAACCTCTACCACTTCTACTGGAAGACTATTCCATGCATCCACTACCCTCTCAGTAAAGTAATACTTTCATTAGTCCCTGACCTTATCTTATATCTAGGATAGCCTTATACCTATCCCATGCATGCTTAAACTTCTTCACTGTATTAACCTCTACCACTTCTACTGGAAGACTATTCCATACATCCACTACCCTCTCAGTAATGTAATACTTTCATTAGTCCCTGACCTTATCTTATATCTAGGATAGCCTTATACCTATCCCACGCATGCTTAAACTCCTTCACTGTATTAACCTCTACCACTTCTACTGGAAGACTATTCCATACATCCACTACCCTCTCAGTAAAGTAATACTTTCATTAGTTCCTGGCCTTATCTTATATCTAGGATAGCCTTATACCTATCCCACGCATGCTTAAACTCCTTCACTGTATTAACCTCTACCACTTCTACTGGAAGACTATTCCATACATCCACTACCCTCTCAGTAATGTAATACTTTCATTAGTCCCTGGGCTTATCTTATATCTAGGATAGCCTTATACCTATCCCACGCATGCTTAAACTCCTTCACTGTATTAACCTCTACCACTTCTACTGGAAGACTATTCTATACATCCACTACCCTCTCAGTAATGTAATACTTTCATTAGTCCCTGGCCTTATCTTATATCTAGGATAGCCTTATACCTATCCCACGCATGCTTAAACTCCTTCACTGTATTAACCTCTACCACGTCTACTGGAAGACTATTCCATGTACCCACTACCCTCTCAGTAATGTAATACTTTCATTAGTCCCTGGCCTTATCTTATATCTAGGATAGCCTTATACCTATCCCACGCATGCTTAAACTCCTTCACTGTATTAACCTCTACCACTTCTACTGGAAGACTATTCCATGCATCCACTACCCTCTCAGTAATGTAATACTTTCATTAGTCCCTGACCTTATCTTATATCTAGGATAGCCTTATACCTATCCCATGCATGCTTAAACTGCTTCACTGTATTAACCTCTACCACTTCTACTGGAAGACTATTCCATGCATCCACTACCCTCTCAGTAAAGTAATACTTTCATTAGTCCCTGGCCTTATCTTATATCTAGGATAGCCTTATACCTATCCCATGCATGCTTAAACTCCTTCACTGTATTAACCTCTACCACGTCTACTGGAAGACTATTCCATGCATCCACTACCCTCTCAGTAATGTAATACTTTCATTAGTCCCTGACCTTATCTTATATCTAGGATAGCCTTATACCTATCCCATGCATGCTTAAACTCCTTCACTGTATTAACCTCTACCACTTCTACTGGAAGACTATTCCATACATCCACTACCCTCTCAGTAAAGTAATATGAAGATTGTGTCAGGGTGTGATGGTCGCCTCCTCTCTGCTCCAATGTAGCAGGTAAAGGTCGGCCAGCTGTCCAGTTCATCTTACAAGCCCTTTATGTGCAGTGAGGACAATACACTGCTTCCTATATATATATATTTTCTATATAGTGACCTGCAAACCATGGCACTCCCTGTCCTCCTTATACAACACCTGTATACGGGTCACAGCAGATCTGCCTCTTGCGTGGGCAAGTGTAACAATAGCCAGAGCCTTCCAGACTCAGGGCGTGGTGCTCTGTGGGTTCAGTTTATGTGTATTTTGCCTTTGGGGTGGGTACATGCTTCCAGGAAAGGGTTAATCCGGT
Source organism: Pelodytes ibericus (assembly GCA_036172795.1). Taxonomy (NCBI): domain Eukaryota; kingdom Metazoa; phylum Chordata; class Amphibia; order Anura; family Pelodytidae; genus Pelodytes; species Pelodytes ibericus. The sequence goes on along the minus strand of CM069864.1, from coordinate 96,130,419 downwards.
GACGTCTTAATGTGCACTAAGCTCTTTGGATATCAGGGTATGTATAACCTGTGCAGGGAAGATCCCACTTTAGAAATGAAATCACATCAGTGTCACAGATCTCATTATCTGGGCCGTTTGGAGGCTGCAAAGCCTGAGCTCTGCAAGAGGCATGCCCCACAGCGGTCTACTCCCTGGCCTTTCTGTTTAACATGAAGCAGCAAGATAAAGCCTTGCTGTCGCTGTGTAGCAGATCTGGATGGGGAAAGGGACTAAAGACTGTAAATGTTTGCAGGGTCAATGTACAGGATTTATTAATATAAAGTATAAGTTCTTGTCCCTGGAAAGCATATGATATCCCAGAATCTCTTACACATATGTTAAATACAAGATTCCCCCCTGGCTGGTGCTTCCCTTATTAACAGAAATAGGCTTGATCTATTTGTGCCATTACCAATGTGTGTTTATTCTTTACTCTCGTAAAATCATTTATATAGAGAATCGTTGGTGTATGCATGGCATGGCCTCCAGGCAGAGACGGTATAGATCTAAATGCAGAAGAATAGACTGTATCTTCTCCCTGCACACTGGCACCTGTCCCTGCAGAGGATAACCGTGCGGGGAGCAGATCAGGCCTATGTGCGTGGCCCTGGCGTGTGCGTGGCCCTGGCGTGTGCGTGGCCCTGGCGTGTGCGTGGCCCTGGCGTGTGTTCTCTCTGTGTCTCTTGTTCTGTAAGTGACATTTGTGGGTCTCTTTCCACCGACAGATGAAAATCTCCTTCAATGAGCAGAACATCCACACGATGTTTGAGTACCCCTCGGAAGCCTCTCTGGGGGAGGAAGATGGGAACGAGTCCGATTCAGAGGATGAGGAGAAGCCCTCCAACCATTTAATTCCTCGGCCCACGTTTGGAAGCAGCGGGCCCCCAAATAACAGTCTTCGAGCCAATCCCGCGAACTCAGGTAAACTGAAAATCACATGCCACCACCCATGTTAATGTCATGATCCATGTGTCACTTAGTCTGAGGTTGGTCAGTTTGCAATACGTTAGCCAGACCCCTGTTTTTAATTGAAAGATTGCATCAAGTGTAGGCATTTTAAATAGAAATTCTTTAATGCAAGAATACAAATAAAGCACCTTATTGAGCCCTCTTTTCTCAGAATAGCTCTATCAGGGGGCGGACATGTTTGGTTGGATCTTCCTGCATCCAACCCATCACTCTAAACACCATGCCCCCTGATAGAGCTATGCAGAGCAAAGATTCTAAACAACATGTCCGCCCCCTGATAGAGCTATGCAGAGCAAAGATTCTAAACAACATGTCCGCCCCCTGATAGAGCTATAGAGAGTAAAGATTCTAAACACCATGTCCGCCCCCTGATAGAGTTATACAGAGCAAAGATTCTAAACAACATGTCCGCCCCCTGATAGAGCTATACAGAGCAAAGATTCTAAACAACATGTCCGCCCCCAGACAGAGCTATACAGAGCAAAGATTCTAAACAACATGTCCACCCCCTGATAGAGCTATGCAGAGCAAAGATTCTAAACAACATGTCCGCCCCCTGACAGAGCTATACAGAGCAAAGATTCTAAACAACATGTCCGCCCCCTGATAGAGCTATACAGAGCAAAGATTCTAAACAACATGTCCGTCCCCTGATAGAGCTATACAGAGCAAAGATACTAAACATGTCCGCCCCCTGATAGAGCTATACAGAGCAACGATTCTAAACAACATGTCCGCCCCCAGACAGAGCTATACAGAGCAAAGATTCTAAACAACATGTCCGCCCCCTGATAGAGCTATGCAGAGCAAAGATTCTAAACAACATGTCCGCCCCCTGACAGAGCTATACAGAGCAAAGATTCTAACCAACATGTCCGCCCCCTGATAGAGCTATATAGAGCAAAGATTCTAAACAACATGTCCGCCCCCTGATAGAGCTATACAGGGCAAAGATTCTAAACAGCATGTCCACCCCTGATAGAGCTATACAGAGCAAAGATTCTAAACAACATGTCTGCCCCTGATAGAGCTATACAGAGCAAAGATGTTAAACATCATGTCTGCCCCCTGATAGAGCTATTTAGAGCAACAGATACTTTATTTGGATGCTCCTGCCAGCCCAGATCCTACCGCTACCCCCGTAACATTGATCATCTGTAAACAGAAATGCAGCCGTTAATATATTAACATCCGTGCTGTAATGATCTTCTATTTACACTGATTAAATGGCGCACCAATGATAGGACTGGATATGTGATGTGATTTGGAACGTGCAGAGAATGTCCGTGTGAGCCGTACCATATTTAATACTATACTGTACATGTTAACCCTTTTGTGGAAAGCTGCATCTGATCTGATGTGCACCTGATATTCCACAGCTTTACACCAACATGCACTACAGACTTATTAAATTGATGTAATTGGGGGTTCCCCTGGCCGTGGGTAACAGAATTCAAGGAGTCTCTTAAATGGCTTCCTTGATTCATTCCATTAAATAGAAATCTAGTTAGTGTTTATGGCGGTGGGATTGTCACATGATGTGCGTGTGTTTGATGTGTGCCGTTTATCTGGGTCTTTGGACGTCCCCAGCAGATATTTCAGTGGGATTCTTATCACCGCACCCTTCACTGGTTATATAACCTCAATCAGAGCGTCTGTTGGTAATTATGTGACTCATTCAGCATCTCTTATTTACTGACTCTAAAGACAGACGCTCTGTCGCTCTCATCACCACAAAAACCCAGAGCCAATGAGAAGATTCCTTCCCACCTCTGCTGGCAAGCTGTTCTCTGAACTTGTCACTCCTTTAGTAATGAACCCCTGAGGCTGTCGGGTGCTGATTGGCTGTTATAACCCATTATTTGGAAAAATGGCTTCCTCCTGCCTTATAAACACAGCCTCAAAGTACTCTGTGTGTTTGGGGCACTGCCAAATTCAATAATTCATTGTGTTTCCAAGAATCCTTGTGGTGTAATCTGCATTCTCCCCAATCTATTTCTCTGTAATAAACACTCGGGGCCCAATTAATGTGGTCCTCGTTAGAAGTGGTTTGTTATTCTCTGACACAACATTAAAAGAGACTCTGAGAATAAGAATGATCCATAAAGTATATATTGTGTGATATTCTGCCAACACACTGTATAGATTTCTTTTAATTCTATACATTCACAGTATAAGCAGTGTTTAGGTGATACAGTCACAGTAGAAGCAATGTTTGTGTGATACAGTCCCAGTATAAGCAGTGTTTAGGTGATACAGTCACAGTATAAGCAGTGTTTAGGTGATACAGTCACAGTATAAGCAGTGTTTGGGTGATACAGTCCCAGTATAAGCAGTGTTTGGGTGATACAGTCCCAGTATAAGCAGTGTTTGGGTGATACAGTCACAGTATAAGCAGTGTTTGGGCGATACAGTCACAGTATAAGCAGTGTTTGGGCGATACAGTCACAGTATAAGCAGTGTTTGGGCGATACAGTCACAGTATAAGCAGTGTTTGGGCGATACAGTCACAGTATAAGCAGTGTTTGGGCGATACAGTCACAGTATAAGCAGTGTTTGGGCGATACAGTCACAGTATAAGCAGTGTTTGGGCGATACAGTCACAGTATAAGCAGTGTTTGGGCGATACAGTCACAGTATAAGCAGTGTTTGGGCGATACAGTCACAGTATAAGCAGTGTTTGGGCGATACAGTCACAGTATAAGCAGTGTTTGGGCGATACAGTCACAGTATAGGCAGTGTTTGGGCGATACAGTCACAGTATAGGCAGTGTATGGGCGACACAGTCACAGTATAAGCAGTGTATGGGCGACACAGTCACAGTATAAGCAGTGTATGGGCGACACAGTCACAGTATAAGCAGTGTATGGGCGACACAGTCACAGTATAAGCAGTGTATGGGTGACACAGTCACAGTATAAGCAGTGTATAGGTGACACAGTCGCAGTGTATAGGTGACACAGTCACAGTATAAGCAGTGTATAGGTGATACAGTCACAGTATAAGCAGTGTATAGGTGACACAGTCACAGTATAAGCAGTATTTGGGTGACTGAGCCTACCACACAGACCGGTTTTGGAGTCATTAAAGCCATTGGATGTGCTGTATGGGGCTCAATCCTGGGCCAAAGGCCGCAATGTTCCTGCTGATTACATCACTTCTAGAACTTTGCCCCAGAGACCCCATTAAAGGAATTGTCATGTGAGATGTGGTCCAGTCTATGGATCTCACTCAGAATATCTCTTTCAAATTGAATGCTTTATTATCTGAGAACTGCCAAAATATATAGATTAGATATATAGATACAAACACACACCTGAGGAATATCTGAGGAATATCTGAGGAATATCCGAGAACTGCACACCACTCAGCCATTCTGTGTGATTAAGGAAGATATACATATATATAATACGATGCTTTAGAGATCCTGAAAACAAGTTCCTGGAGATATAGATGATGGGTGTTAATCAACATTATTGTGGGGGGCATTCGTTCGTGCAGGACGGGAGAGGGTGGTGGTGACATTTGTATTAGGAGAGGGTGGTGGTGACATTTGTATTAGGAGAGGGTGGTGGTGACATTTGTATTAGGAGAGGGTGGTGGTGACATTTGTATTAGGAGAGGGTGGTGGTGACATTTGTATTAGGAGAGGGTGGTGGTGACATTTGTATTAGGAGAGGGTGGTGGTGACATTTGTATTAGGAGAGGGTGGTGGTGACATTTGTATTAGGAGAGGGTGGTGGTGACATTTGTATTAGGAGAGGTGGTGGTGACATTGTATTAGAGGGCGGTGGTGACATTGTAGGAGGAGTGGGCGGTGGTGACGACATTGTATTAGGAGAGGGTGGTGGTGACATTGTAGGAGGAGCGGGCGGTGGTGACATTGTAGGAGGAGCGGGCGGTGGTGACATTGTATGTTGAAGATCTCACCCCCATTCATGTGCATCAGACCCTCTAATCCACCTGGGACTTCATGTTTCTCTCCAGGTTTATCCAGTTACATCCCGAAACACTCCATGGGTTACAGTAAATGGCCGGAAGAGAACCCACCCAAAGGAGAATCGGCATCGAGGGACCACTCTGCACCCCAGGAGGACATGGTGACTATAGCCTGGTTTTACTAAAGCTCTCCCCAAAGCTTAAGAGCTGGGACACATGGGAACACAGAGGGCAAGTGGCACCAACACCAGTATTGGGTACCTTGATTAGAAAACACCCCCAATGTATACCTTAAAGGGGCTCTGCCAACTAAACACTGCGCATACTGTGAATTTATATACAGAATAAATACATGGTGTCAGCAGTAAAATAAGAGAACGTGTGGTGTGTCTGTGTGTCTGTCTGTGTGGTGTATGTCTGTCTGTGTGGTGTATGTCTGTCTGTGTGGTGTATGTCTGTCTGTGTGGTGTATGTCTGTCTGTGTGTTGTGTATGTCTGTCTGTGTGTTGTATGTCTGTCTGTGTGTTGTGTGTCTGTCTGTGTGTGTCTGTGTGGTTGGTGTGTGTGTCTGTGTGGTTGGTGTGTGTGTCTGTGTGGTTGGTGTGTGTGTGTCTGTGTGGTTGGTGTGTGTGTCTGTGTGGTTGGTGTGTGTGTCTGTGTGTGTGTGTCTGTCTGTGTGGTGTGTGTGTGTGGTGTGTGTGTGTGTGTGTGTGTGTGTGTCTGTGTGGTGTGTGTGTGTGTGTGTGTGTGTGTCTGTCTGTGTGTGTGTGTGTGTGTCTGTCTGTGTGTGTGTGTGTGTGTCTGTCTGTGTGGTGTGTGTGTGTGTGTCTGTCTGTGTGGTGTGTGTGTGTGTGTCTGTCTGTGTGGTGTGTGTGTGTGTCTGTCTGTGTGGTGTGTGTGTGTGTGTCTGTGTGTGGTGTGTGTGTGTGTGTGTCTGTCTGTGTGGTGTGTGTGTGTGTGTGTCTGTCTGTGTGGTGTGTGTGTGTGTCTGTGTGGTGTGTGTGTGTGTGTGTCTGTCTGTGTGGTGTGTGTGTGTGTGTGTGTCTGTCTGTGTGGTGTGTGTGTCTGTGTGGTGTGTGGTGTGTCTGTCTGTGTGGTGTGTCTGTGTGTGTGTGTGTCTGTCTGTGTGGTGTGTCTGTGTGTGTGTCTGTCTGTGTGGTGTGTCTGTGTGTGTGTCTGTCTGTGTGGTGTGTCTGTGTGTGTGTGTGTGTCTGTCTGTGTGGTGTGTGTGTGTGTGTGTGTGTGTGTGTGTGTCTGTCTGTGTGGTGTGTGTGTGTGTGTGTCTGTCTGTGTGGTGTGTGTGTGTGTCTGTGTGGTGTGTGTGTGTGTGTGTGTGTCTGTCTGTGTGGTGTGTGTGTGTGTGTGTGTCTGTCTGTGTGGTGTGTGTGTGTGTGTCTGTCTGTGTGGTGTGTGTGTCTGTGTGGTGTGTGGTGTGTCTGTCTGTGTGGTGTGTCTGTGTGTGTGTGTGTCTGTCTGTGTGGTGTGTCTGTGTGTGTGTCTGTCTGTGTGGTGTGTCTGTGTGTGTGTGTCTGTCTGTGTGGTGTGTCTGTGTGTGTGTGTGTGTCTGTCTGTGTGGTGTGTGTGTGTGTGTGTGTGTGTCTGTCTGTGTGGTGTGTGTGTGTGTCTGTCTGTGTGGTGTGTGTGTGTGTGTCTGTGTGTGGTGTGTGTGTGTGTGTGTCTGTCTGTGTGGTGTGTGTGTGTGTGTCTGTCTGTGTGGTGTGTGTGTGTGTGTGTCTGTCTGTGTGGTGTGTGTGTGTGTCTGTGTGGTGTGTGTGTGTGTGTGTCTGTCTGTGTGGTGTGTGTGTGTGTGTGTGTCTGTCTGTGTGGTGTGTGTGTCTGTGTGGTGTGTGGTGTGTCTGTCTGTGTGGTGTGTCTGTGTGTGTGTGTGTCTGTCTGTGTGGTGTGTCTGTGTGTGTGTCTGTCTGTGTGGTGTGTCTGTGTGTGTGTCTGTCTGTGTGGTGTGTCTGTGTGTGTGTGTGTGTCTGTCTGTGTGGTGTGTGTGTGTGTGTGTGTGTGTGTGTGTGTCTGTCTGTGTGGTGTGTGTGTGTGTGTGTCTGTCTGTGTGGTGTGTGTGTGTGTCTGTGTGGTGTGTGTGTGTGTGTGTGTGTCTGTCTGTGTGGTGTGTGTGTGTGTGTGTGTCTGTCTGTGTGGTGTGTGTGTGTGTGTCTGTCTGTGTGGTGTGTGTGTCTGTGTGGTGTGTGGTGTGTCTGTCTGTGTGGTGTGTCTGTGTGTGTGTGTGTCTGTCTGTGTGGTGTGTCTGTGTGTGTGTCTGTCTGTGTGGTGTGTCTGTGTGTGTGTGTCTGTCTGTGTGGTGTGTCTGTGTGTGTGTGTGTGTCTGTCTGTGTGGTGTGTGTGTGTGTGTGTGTGTGTGTGTGTGTCTGTCTGTGTGGTGTGTGTGTGTGTGTGTCTGTCTGTGTGGTGTGTGTGTGTGTCTGTGTGGTGTGTGTGTGTGTGTGTCTGTCTGTGTGGTGTGTGTGTGTGTGTCTGTCTGTGTGGTGTGTGTGTGTGTGTCTGTCTGTGTGGTGTGTGTGTGTGTGTGTGTCTGTCTGTGTGGTGTGTGTGTGTGTGTGTCTGTCTGTGTGGTGTGTGTGTGTGTGTGTCTGTCTGTGTGGTGTGTGTGTGTGTGTGTGTCTGTCTGTGTGGTGTGTGTGTGTGTGTCTGTCTGTGTGGTGTGTGTGTGTGTGTCTGTCTGTGTGGTGTGTGTGTGTGTGTCTGTCTGTGTGGTGTGTGTGTGTGTGTCTGTCTGTGTGGTGTGTGTGTGTGTGTCTGTCTGTGTGGTGTGTGTGTGTGTGTCTGTCTGTGTGGTGTGTGTGTGTGTGTCTGTCTGTGTGGTGTGTGTGTCTGTCTGTGTGGTGTGTGTGTGTCTGTGTGGTGTGTGTGTGTCTGTGTGGTGTGTGTGTGTGTCTGTGTGGTGTGTGTGTGTGTCTGTGTGGTGTGTGTGTGTGTGTGTGTGTCTGTCTGTGTGGTGTGTGTGTGTCTGTCTGTGTGGTGTGTGTGTGTGTGTCTGTCTGTGTGGTGTGTGTGTCTGTCTGTGTGGTGTGTGTGTCTGTCTGTGTGGTGTGTGTGTGTGTGTCTGTCTGTGTGGTGTGTGTGTGTGTGTCTGTCTGTGTGGTGTGTGTGTGTGTGTGTGTGTCTGTCTGTGTGGTGTGTGTGTGTGTGTGTGTCTGTCTGTGTGGTGTGTGTGTGTGTGTCTGTGTGGTGTGTGTGTGTGTGTGTCTGTCTGTGTGGTGTGTGTGTGTGTGTGTGTGTGTATGTCTGTGTGTGTGTGTGTGTATGTCTGTGTGTGTGTGTGTGTATGTCTGTGTGTGTGTGTCTGTCTGTGTGTGTGTGTCTGTCTGTGTGGTGTGTGTGTGTGTGTATGTCTGTGTGGTGTGTGTGTGTGTGTGTGTCTGTCTGTCTGTCTGTGTGGTGTGTGTGTGTGTGTCTGTCTGTGTGGTGTGTGTGTGTCTGTCTGTGTGGTGTGTGTGTCTGTCTGTGTGGTGTGTGTGTCTGTCTGTGTGGTGTGTGTGTCTGTCTGTGTGGTGTGTGTGTGTGTGTCTGTCTGTGTGGTGTGTTTGTGTGTGTGTGTCTGTCTGTGTGGTGTGTTTGTGTGTGTGTGTCTGTCTGTGTGGTGTGTTTGTGTGTGTGTCTGTCTGTGTGGTGTGTGTGTGTGTGTGTCTGTCTGTGTGGTGTGTGTGTGTGTCTGTCTGTGTGGTGTGTGTGTGTCTGTCTGTGTGGTGTGTGTGTGTGTGTGTCTGTCTGTGGTGTGTGGTGTGTTTGTGTGTGTGTCTGTGTGGTGTGTTTGTGTGTGTGTCTGTGTGGTGTGTGTGTGTGTGTCTGTCTGTGTGGTGTGTTTGTGTGTGTGTCTGTCTGTGTGGTGTGTGTGTGTGTGTATCTGTCTGTGTGGTGTGTGTCTGTCTGTGTGTGTGTCCCTTGCTGATATCACCGTGTGGCTTGATATGCAAATCACACGCGTCCCAGAGAAAATGAGTGTAATTTGCATATGAAGGCAGAGGTGATGTCATAAGCAGGAGACTCCACAGATAAATAATAATAATAATATATCTAAAGAAAGATAGAAAGACAGTCTGTCATTAAGAGGTTAAGGGGGGGCCCCATCCTTCCCTGTGGTTTTTAGGTTGCGGGTGAGTTCTTTCTGCCGCCTCTCACCATATTATCATATAATTAGTGTATCTATAGGATGACATTCTGCCATTACACCCTTTCAATCTGTTTAACCCTTAGCTCACCCCGGCAGATGGCGACTCTCATTCGGATTTCCGCAGCGAGCCTGCACTCTACTTCTAGAGACCACTGAGGACCACCTGTGGATAACTCACTCCGCACCAATGAATGGGTCCAGCCTGGGCTCTGCTGCAAAGGATTATGGGAAACCTGTGTTACTGGATCCACTCGGATGCACTCCAGTCCCTTCCATTACACTGGGTAGCTGCCGGCTGAGTGACATATGCCGTGCTGTATCCACCATGCAATCAGTGGCAGTCTGCTAATTATATTAATTAGTGCGCTGCTTGTTTGTGACTGTGGGAATGGGTAAAGGGTGGGGGGAGGGTGTTGATGTGTGATAGTGAGAGATATGGTGCTTACTGTATGATTTAAACAACCCCTGTCCTGTTTTAGGGTTTATTACAGAGACTCTATGGAATTTCTGTGTAAAAGTCAATTCGGAGGTAAAATGTTCAAAAGTGGAGCACGGAAGCCAATGGAATATTCCTGCTGATTGCTCCAATTTTAGTGCTTGGCTCCAGCATTGCACTTTGTAAATAACTCGCTGTTTGTTTGGATGTAACTTGGAGTTTTGTCTTTTTTTTTTTTTTATGGTAAAAATCCCGGCCCCATGTTAGTGAAAAAGGACCAATCATTGGATGCCTAATGACCCCCCCGGACCCTGGCACCGAGTATACTGCCCATCCTGAAATCCCTAGTCCTGTCTCCACTATGGCGGGAGTTTCTCTGGTGGATAACACTCTTTCCCTCGTATTAAACCCTCCATGCACCCCTGGCGTCCGGGTTATTTAATGTTTACTGGGCATTTCTGAGCAGCGGTAAAGGTGGTCTTAATTTCCGGATCCTGGACTGGTGTGTGGAACCACCTCCACTTTTACATTATTTGGTAAAATCTCCCTAAACGGTTTCACACTGAGCAATTACTGGGAATGCTGGGTAACTGCCGATCGCTCCTCCATCTTGAGACCCTGCTCAAGATTATGGAGATTATGGGTAATGAGCCATTCTGGAGCAATGTTCTAAAAGTCATGGAATCCATGGGAACATTCCACTGGTTTCCATGGAGATATCAGCAGGAACATTCCACTGGTTTCCATGGAGATATCAGCAGGAACATTCCATTGGTTTCCATGGAGATATCAGCAGGAACATTCCATTGGTTTCTATGGTGATATCAGCAGGAGCATTCCATTGGTTTCTATGGTGATATCAGCAGGAGCATCCCACTGGTTTCCATGGCGATATCAGCAGGAACATTCCATTGGTTTCCATGGCGATATCAGCAGGAACATTCCATTGGTTTCTACGGTGATATCAGCAGGAACATTCCATTGGTTTCTACGGCGATATCAGCAGGAACATTCCATTGGTTTCCATGGTGATATCAGCAGGAACATTCCATTGGTTTCTATGGTGATATCAGCAGGAACATTCCATTGGTTTCTACGGCGATATCAGCTGGAACATTTAGAACCTGGCTCCATATTTTTCTAGGTAATCGCCATTGTCAAATCGGGGGGGGACACTTGGATTTTGTGCAGTGTATAATTGTAAGCGCTCCTATAATACTAACTGTAATCAGGGCAGCGGGGCTGAGAGAGCACTTTAGTCTGATTAATCCCCCTGATCTCTCCGCTGCCCATCCCTGACCACATGCAGGGAACAGTCACTCCAGCTCTGAGCATGTCACAGGCGTGTCTGTATCCTCACGGGATGCTGGGGTCATATGTGGGGCAGTCGGACTGAAAGGCTGTGATGAACTGTGTAATCCTTGGCTGAGCATGATGGAAGTTGCAGCTACAAGTTGGTCTCTAAATCACTAAACATTTGAGTCCAAACCAGACTTCCACCCTTCCCCAGGAGCACTAACCACTTCCTCCACATAGGATCCTTTGTGGGATCCCTGATCCTGTGGTTTAGCACTTTGTGATTATGCCCCATACCCGGTTTCTTTGAAAGGGGCAGTTTTATTTTCCGTTTGCGTTGGTTCAATGCGGATGGAAAGCCCTGTGTTACCCTCTTCTTCTCAATATTTAAATTGCTCTGTGATCAGAAAACTTGATAAAGTCTGTTCTGGGGACTTGTCTCCTTCCAGCCAGAGTCATCGCTGTGCGAAGGGTTAATTACGTTTCCACACAAAGGGTTAAAATCACTGATATTTTTGGTCTTTCTTTACACTGTATTTATCTTATCTTCATAAAAAAAAAAAGAGAAACTTAGTCTATTTTGCACTTTTGATTTTCATAAAGTTTATATAACGGTAATTAATATAATTAATATATATGAAGCTAATGACGTTTTTATCCTCCAATGTTAGCCAGTCCGTCTTGTGGCCAAATCCTCTCCCTTTGTGTTAAACGTGGATCTCTATCTCTCTCATTCAGCAATGTGTTTTATAAACTTCGGTAGAATAAATCTAAAGAGCTTTATTAGTTTCTGAACTTTATATGTAATAAAAATCTTCACTGCAAAAAAAGGAAGACTGAATCGTCCTGAATATTTATTAGAATTTATGCTGATATCTGACCATATACACAGGGCAAATTATCGTACTGTAACATTGAACCCATAGACTGGTTCCGGTTATATCTGAGCACCTTCCCACCTTCTGGGAAATCTCTGCCATAAAATGAGATCCAGTCGTACTTTGTAGCAGAGGGGAAGCTGACGCTGGTCATGTGACTAATTAAAACAAAACAAAACTAGGGGCTTCATTCCCGAAATGAAGCATTTCAAAGTTAAGGACAAAGTAGCAGAGTTGGAACAATTATTCAACTCCGCTAAATGGCAGAATTTTTCCTTCTACTTTGACAACATTTGGCAAAAAAAAATAGTTGTGTTTAACAGGCAGGCCGGCCAACACAGACAGACAGGCACACACAGGCAGGCTGGCCAACACAGACAGACAGACAGGCACACACAGGCAGGCCGGCCAACACAGACAGACAGGCACACACAGGCAGGCCGGCCAACATAGACAGACAGGCACACACAGGCAGACAGACAGATCGCATTAAGTGTAGACATTTTAAATAGAAATAATTTAATGGAAGATACAAATAGAGCACTTTTCTTCCCCTAAGTGCACAACGACTGTGACAAAAAACTTTTGTGCTCAAACAATACATTTTTTTTCCTATTGTCACCTAAACGCTGCTTATACTGTGACTATCACCTAAACACTGCTTATACTGTGACTGCATCACCCAAACACTGCTTATACTGTGACTGCATCACCCAAACACTGCTTATACTGTGACTGTATCACCCAAACACTGCTTATACTGTGACTGTATCACCCAAACACTGCTTATACTGTGACTGTATCACCCAAACACTGCTTATACTGTGACTGTATCACCCAAACACTGCTTATACTGTGGCTGTATCACCTAAACACTGCTTATACTGTGACTGTATCACCCAAACACTGCTTATACTGTGGCTGTATCACCCAAACACCCACCCACCTCGTTATACCCACCCACCTCGTTATACCCACCCCACTCGTTATACCCACCCTACCCCCACCTCGTTATACCCACCCCGCTCGTTATACTCACCCCACACCCACCTCGTTATACCCACCCCGCTCGTTATACTCACCCCACACCCACCTCGTTATACCCACCCTGCTCGTTATACTCACCCCACACCCACCTCGTTATACCCACCCCACCCTGCTCATTATACCCACCCGCTCGTTATACCCACCCACCTCGTTATACCCACCCTGCTCATTATACCCACCCCGCTCGTTATACCCACCCGCTCGTTATACCCACCCTGCTCATTATACCCACCCGCTCGTTATACCCACCCCGCTCGTTATACCCACCCGCTGCGGAGCTGACTGGGGATTCAGCAAATCCATAAAGCCCTTGTTTGGCTTTAGCTGTGGGTGTATTATCCGCACTGCCCTCTCCCCAGTGACCCAGTTTGGGTGTTGGCCGTTCGCTCTGCACTTTTATTGTATTGATTTTACCCTGAGATAAGGTTTTATATTATTTCCTGGTGTACAAAGGTTTCAAGCCAACAGTAAAATGTATATGAGACCTTGTACATACTGCACATGACTGGCACCCTGTACATACTGCACATCACTGCCTCCCTGTACCTACCGCACACGACTGCCTCCCTGTACCTACCGCACATGACTGCCTCCCTGTACCTACCGCACATCACTGCCTCCCTGTGCCTACCGCACACGACTGCCTCCCTGTGCCTACCGCACACGACTGCCTCCCTGTGCCTACCGCACACGACTGCCTCCCTGTGCCTACCGCACACGACTGCCTCCCTGTGCCTACCGCACACGACTGCCTCCCTGTGCCTACCGCACACGACTGCCTCCCTGTGCCTACCGCACACGACTGCCTCCCTGTGCCTACCGCACACGACTGCCTCCCTGTGCCTACCGCACACGACTGCCTCCCTGTGCCTACCGCACACGACTGCCTCCCTGTGCCTACCGCACACGACTGCCTCCCTGTGCCTACCGCCCACGACTGCCTCCCTGTGCCTACCGCCCACGACTGCCTCCCTGTGCCTACCGCCCACGACTGGCACCCTGTGCCTACCGCCCACGACTGGCACCCTGTGCCTACCGCCCACGACTGGCACCCTGTGCCTACCGCCCACGACTGGCACCCTGTGCCTACCGCCCACGACTGGCACCCTGTGCCTACCGCCCACGACTGGCACCCTGTGCCTACCGCCCACGACTGGCACCCTGTGCCTACCGCCCACGACTGGCACCCTGTGCCTACCGCCCACGACTGGCACCCTGTGCCTACCGCCCACGACTGGCACCCTGTGCCTACCGCCCACGACTGCCTCCCTGTGCCTACCGCACATGACTGCCTCCCTGTGCCTACCGCCCATGACTGGCCCCCTGTGCCTACCGCCCATGACTGGCCCCCTGTGCCTACCGCCCATGACTGGCACCCTGTGCCTACCGCCCATGACTGGCACCCTGTGCCTACCGCCCATGACTGCCTCCCTGTGCCTACCGCCCATGACTGCCTCCCTGTACCTACCGCCCCTCGCTGCCCCCTGTGCCTACCGCCCATCGCTGCCTCCCTGTGCCTACCGCCCCTCGCTGCCTCCCTGTGCCTACCGCCCCTCGCTGCCCCCTGTGCCTACCGCCCCTCGCTGCCCCCTGTGCCTACCGCCCCTCGCTGCCCCCTGTGCCTACCGCCCATCGCTGCCCCCTGTGCCTACCGCCCATCGCTGCCCCCTGTGCCTACCGCCCATCGCTGCCCCCTGTGCCTACCGCCCATCGCTGCCCCCTGTGCCTACCGCCCATCGCTGCCCCCTGTGCCTACCGCCCCTCGCTGCCTCCCTGTGCCTACCGCCCCTCGCTGCCTCCCTGTACCTACCGCCCCTCGCTGCCTCCCTGTGCCTACCGCCCCTCGCTGCCTCCCTGTGCCTACCGCCCATCGCTGCCCCCTGTGCCTACCGCCCATCGCTGCCCCCTGTGCCTACCGCCCATCGCTGCCTCCCTGTACATACATACATACTGCTGGGGGAGCAAGAACGCACTGATGGAGCACAGGGGAGACAGCGAGTGCACACTGCCGGCGCGCAGCGTGAGAAAGGGCAGGGCAGCTAGCGTGCCACGGGGCCAAAATTATATCAAAATAAGTTATTCAGTAACTGTGATCGACACACCTGTGTTGAAGCAGACTTATCCTGTAGCAGCGATTTATATGGAGGCAGAGGGTGGAAGTGTTAAATGGGGTTTATTTAATATTCACAGTAAAACATCTGTACAGAGAATAACGTTTTAATAACTAGAGGTGGTGTGGGGGGGACGTGCGGAGGGGGGAGGCAGTCTCTAGTTTACTCTGCAGGCTCGGATCATCAGTAGCTGCAGTAGAATAAAGATGGGCGACACGATGAGTCCGTACCACAGCTCCTTAGTGTTTTCCACCAGCTTCTGGCACAAAAGCATTTCGAACACAAACTTGAGGCTGAGGATGGTGAGAATCCAGAAGAGACGCAGGACGGCCTGGCGCTTCTCCCCATCCTGGAAAAGACGCACGGTCACGATAGTGGTGAAGTAGGTGCTCAGCCCGTCAGCGGCAAAGAAGGGAATAAAAACGTTCCACCAGCTGAGCCCCCCCGCCAGGCCATCCAACTTCAGAACCAGCAGAATGGAGAAGATGAGCAGGGATGAGACATGCATCAAGATCTCAAACTGGGCAAATCCCAACCACTGCACCAACTCACGCAAAGAGAACAGCATCCTGCTCCCCGGGGCAGCAGATTATACCCAGGGGCAGCAGAGTATACCCAGGGGCAGCAGAGTATACCCAGGGGCAGCAGATTATACCGAGGGGCAGAATCTGGGAGTCTGGTGTCACAGGAAACCTGGGGAAGATACATATAGATTAGCTGCAGAGCGGAGTTACAGTGTAATACTATGGGAATAACAATATAACACAATACACAACAACAATACTCTAATACAGTCATAGCGAAGCTATGGCACTCAGCATGTGTCGCTATACAGAGGCAGCAAGGCAGTCATAGCGTTATACAGAGGCAGCCGGGCAGTCGTAGCGTTATACAGAGGCAGCCGGGCAGTCGTAGCGTTATACAGAGGCAGCCTGGCAGTCGTAGCGTTATACAGAGGCAGCCGGGCAGTCGTAGCGTTATACAGAGGCAGCCGGGCAGTCGTAGCGTTATACAGAGGCAGCCGGGCAGTCGTAGCGTTATACAGAGGAAGCCGGGCAGTCGTAGCGTTATACAGAGGCAGCCGGGCAGTCGTAGCGTTATACAGAGGCAGCAGGGCAGTCGTAGCGTTATACAGAGGCAGGCGGGCAGTCGTAGCGTTATACAGAGGCAGCAGGGCAGTCGTAGCGTTATACAGAGGCAGGCGGGCAGTCGTAGCGTTATACAGAGGCAGCAGGCCAGTCGTAGCGTTATACAGAGGCAGCAGGCCAGTCGTAGCGTTATACAGAGGCAGCAGGCCAGTCGTAGCGTTATACAGAGGCCGCAAGGCATTCATATCGTTATACAGAGGCAGCAGGGCAGTCGTATCATTATACAGAGGCAGCAAGGCATTCATATCGTTATACAGAGGCAGCAGGGCAGTCGTATCGTTATACAGAGGCAGCAGGGCAGTTGTATCATTATACAGAGGCAGCAGGGCAGTCACAGCGTTATACAGAGGCAGCAGGGCAGTCATAGCGTTATACAGAGGCAGCAGGGCAGTCATATAGCTATACAGAGGCAGCAGGGCAGTCATAGCGCTATACAGAGGCAGCAGGGCAGTCGTAGCGTTATACAGAGGCCGCAGTGCAGTCGTAGCGTTATACAGAGGCAGCAGGGCAGTCGTAGCGTTATACAGAGGCAGCAGGGCAGTCGTAGCGTTATACAGAGGCAGCAGGGCAGTCGTAGCGTTATACAGAGGCAGCAGGGCAGTCGTATCGTTATACAGAGGCAGCAGGGCAGTCGTATCATTATACAGAGGCAGCAGGGCAGTCACAGCGTTATACAGAGGCAGCAGGGCAGTCATAGCGTTATACAGAGGCAGCAGGGCAGTCATATCGCTATACAGAGGCAGCAGGGCAGTCATAGCGTTATACAGAGGCAGCAGGGCAGTCATATCGCTATACAGAGGCAGCAGGGCAGTCATAGCGTTATACAAAGGCAGCAGGGCAGTCATAGCGTTATACAGAGGCAGCAGGGCAGTCATAGCGTTATACAAAGGCAGCAGGGCAGTCATAGCGTTATACAGAGGCAGCAGGGCAGTCATAGCGTTATACAGAGGCAGCAGGGCAGTCATAGCGTTATACAGAGGCAGCAGGGCAGTCGTATCATTATACAGAGGCAGCAGGGCAGTCATATCGCTATACAGAGGCAGCAGGGCAGTCATATCGCTATACAGAGGCAGCAGGGCAGTCACAGCGTTATACAGAGGCAGCAGGGCAGTCACAGCGTTATACAGAGGCAGCAGGGCAGTCACAGCGTTATACAGAGGCAGCAGGGCAGTCATAGCGTTATACAGAGGCAGCAGGGCAGTCACAGCGTTATACAGAGGCAGCAGGGCAGTCACAGCGTTATACAGAGGCAGCAGGGCAGTCATAGCGTTATACAGAGGCAGCAGGGCAGTCGTAGCGTTATACAGAGGCAGCAGGGCAGTCGTAGCGTTATACAGAGGCAGCAGGGCAGTCACAGCGTTATACAGAGGTAGCAGGGCAGTCATAGCGTTATACAGAGGCAGCAGGGCAGTCGCAGCGTTATACAGAGGCAGCCGGGCAGTCACAGCGTTATACAGAGGCAGCAGGGCAGTCATAGCGTTATACAGAGGCAGCAGGGCAGTCATAGCGTTATACAGAGGCAGCAGGGCAGTCATAGCGTTATACAGAGGCAGCAGGGCAGTCATAGCGTTATACAGAGGCAGCAGGGCATTAATACCCGTGTATATGAGGTAGTTACCATCACCGCCGCTCACTCTCCTCTCTGCATTTCCGCCATCACTGCCCGGCCTCCCTACGTCACCACCGCGCCGACCTTACGTCATCGGCTGCGCGCCGGCAGCAAAACAAGGGAAACAGACAGAGCAAGGTGAGTGAATGAATAGAGGGGCAGAATGAGAGGGAGTGGGGGCAGAATGAGTGGGAGGGGGGCAGAATGAGTGGGAGGGGGGCAGAATGAGTGGGAGGGGGGTAGAGTGAGAGGGAGTGGGGGCAGAATGAGTGGGAGGGGGGCAGAATGAGAGGGAGGGGGGTAGAGTGAGAGGGAGTGGGGGCAGAATGAGAGGGAGTGGGGCAGAGTGAGAGGGAGTGGGGGCAGAATGAGTGGGAGGGGGGCAGAATGAGAGGGAGGGGGGTAGAGTGAGAGGGAGTGGGGGCAGAATGAGAGGGAGTGGGGCAGAGTGAGAGGGAGTGGGGGCAGAGTGAGAGGGAGTGGGGGCAGAGTGAGAGGGAGTGGGGGCAGAATGAGAGGGAGTGGGGGCAGAGTGAGAGGGAGTGGGGGCAGAGTGAGAGGGAGTGGGGGCAGAATGAGAGGGAGTGGGGGCAGAGTGAGAGGGAGTGGGGGCAGAGTGAGAGGGAGTGGGGGCAGAGTGAGAGGGAGTGGGGGCAGAATGAGAGGGAGTGGGGGCAGAGTGAGAGGGAGTGGGGGCAGAGTGAGAGGGAGTGGGGGCAGAGTGAGAGGGAGTGGGGGCAGAATGAGAGGGAGTGGGGGCAGAATGAGAGGGAGTGGGGGCAGAGTGAGAGGGAGTGGGGCAGAGTGAGAGGGAGTGGGGGCAGAGTGAGAGGGAGTGGGGGCAGAATGAGAGGGAGTGGGGGCAGAGTGAGAGGGAGTGGGGGCAGAATGAGAGGGAGTGGGGGCAGAGTGAGAGGGAGTGGGGGCAGAGTGAGAGGGAGTGGGGGCAGAGTGAGAGGGAGTGGGGGCAGAGTGAGAGGGAGTGGGGGCAGAGTGAGAGGGAGTGGGGGCAGAGTGAGAGGGAGTGGGGGCAGAATGAGAGGGAGTGGGGGCAGAGTGAGAGGGAGTGGGGGCAGAGTGAGAGGGAGTGGGGCAGAGTGAGAGGGAGTGGGGGCAGAGTGAGAGGGAGTGGGGGCAGAGTGAGAGGGAGTGGGGGCAGAGTGAGAGGGAGTGGGGGCAGAGTGAGAGGGAGTGGGGGCAGAATGAGAGGGAGTGGGGGCAGAGTGAGAGGGAGTGGGGCAGAGTGAGAGGGAGTGGGGGCAGAGTGAGAGGGAGTGGGGGCAGAATGAGAGGGAGTGGGGGCAGAGTGAGAGGGAGTGGGGGCAGAATGAGAGGGAGTGGGGGCAGAGTGAGAGGGAGTGGGGGCAGAGTGAGAGGGAGTGGGGGCAGAGTGAGAGGGAGTGGGGGCAGAGTGAGAGGGAGTGGGGGCAGAGTGAGAGGGAGTGGGGGCAGAATGAGAGGGAGTGGGGGCAGAGTGAGAGGGAGTGGGGGCAGAGTGAGAGGGAGTGGGGCAGAGTGAGAGGGAGTGGGGTGAGAGTGAGAGGGAGTGGGGGCAGAGTGAGAGTGAGAGGGAGTGGGGGCAGAGTGGGGGCAGAGTGAGAGGGAGTGGGGGCAGAATGAGAGGGAGTGGGGGCAGAGTGAGAGGGAGTGGGGGCAGAATGAGAGGGAGTGGGGGCAGAATGAGAGGGAGTGGGGGCAGAATGAGAGGGAGTGGGGGCAGAGTGAGAGGGAGTGGGGGCAGAGTGAGAGGGAGTGGGGGCAGAGTGAGAGTGAGAGGGAGTGGGGGCAGAATGAGAGGGAGTGGGGCAGAGGGAGTGGGGGCAGAATGAGAGGGAGTGGGGGCAGAATGAGAGGGAGTGGGGGCAGAATGAGAGGGAGTGGGGGCAGAATGAGAGGGAGTGGGGGCAGAGTGAGAGGGAGTGGGGGCAGAGTGAGAGTGAGAGGGAGTGGGGGCAGAATGAGAGGGAGTGGGGCAGAGGGAGTGGGGGCAGAATGAGAGGGAGTGGGGGCAGAATGAGAGGGAGTGGGGGCAGAGTGAGAGGGAGTGGGGGCAGAGTGAGAGGGAGTGGGGGCAGAATGAGAGGGAGTGGGGCAGAATGAGAGGGAGTGGGGCAGAGTGAGAGGGAGTGGGGGCAGAATGAGAGGGAGTGGGGGCAGAGTGAGAGGGAGTGGGGGCAGAGTGAGAGGGAGTGGGGGCAGAGTGAGAGGGAGTGGGGGCAGAGTGAGAGGGAGTGGGGGCAGAATGAGAGGGAGTGGGGGCAGAATGAGAGGGAGTGGGGGCAGAATGAGAGGGAGTGGGGGCAGAATGAGAGGGAGTGGGGGCAGAGTGAGAGGGAGTGGAGGGTAATGAATCTTTACTGTCTATTTAACCTTTCCATGTCCTTGCACCACAGATGACAGAGCGATCTATACTGATTCTCTATGGGAGTCAGACAGGTACAGCGGAAGACATGGCGGAGAGGATTGGCAGAGAGGCTAGGCGCCGGCTCTTTACCTGCAGAGTAGAGGCGCTAGACAGCTACAGCGTGGTGAGTGTGAGATCTGTGACCAAAGTGGAACAATCAGCAGGAACATTCCATCCATTTCCATGGTGATATCAGCAGGAACAGTCTGTCCGTTTCCATGGTGATATCAGCAGGAACAGTCTGTCCGTTTCCATGGTGATATCAGTAGGAACAGTCTACCCTTTTCCATGGTGATATCAGCAGGAAAATTCCATCCGTTTCCATGGTGATATCAGCAGGAATATTCCATTGGTTTCCATGGTTCTAGGTTTTCCCTGTATGGTATACGTGTTCTAGGGATTCCCTGTATGGTATTCCATGTTCTAGGTATTCCCTGTATGGTATACGTGTTCTAGGGATTCCCTGTATGGTATACATGTTCTAGGTATTCCCTGTATGGTAGTCCAGGTTCTAGGTATTCCTTGTTTGGTATTCCATGTTCTAGGTATCCCCTGTATGGTAGTCCACGTTCTAGGTATTCCCTGTATGGTATTCCACGGTCTAGGTGTACCTTGTATGGTATTCCATGTTCTAGGTATTCCCTGTATGGTATTCCACGTTCTAGGTATTCACTTTTCTAGGTATTCCCTGTATGGTATTCCACGTTCTAGGTATTCCCTGTTCTAGGTATTCCCTGTATGGTATTCCCTGTTCTAGGTATTCCCTTTATGGTATTCCACGTTCTAGGTATTCCCTGTTCTAGGTATTCCCTTTATGGTATTCCACGTTCTAGGTATTGTCCGGCTGGTGATTGGGTTTTTCGTGTCCTGCAGGTGAATCTGATTAGTGAGTCGCTGGTGTTATTTGTCTGTGCGACCACTGGCCAGGGTGACCCTCCGGATAACATGAAGGTAGGTGACATCATATCTTGACGCATGTTAAGTCACTGTATATATCGTGACAGCAGTGCTGAGTGTCTGTGGATAGCCTAGAGGGTTAAACCATGACCTCAGTGTGCTCAGCCAACCACTCATCACCGATCCTTCCCATCATCAGATCTTCCTTCGAAATGAGACCCTATGCAGGGAGGTGGCAGCGTGTGACATCATAGAGCAGACAGGGAGGACTGTCAGCACAGAGATCCACACAATGTGCTGTCAATCAATCTGTTGGCTCCAGCTCCAGCATGTGTTATATATAGGATGGGGTTATATATAGGATGGTTTATATATAGGATGGTTTATATATAGGATGGGGTTATATATAGGATGGTTTATGTATAGGATGGGGTTATATATAGGATGGTTTATGTATAGGGTGGGGTTCTATATAGGATGGGTTTTGTATAGGATTGGGTTATATACAGGATTGGGTTATACTGTATATAGGATTGGGTTATATATAGGATGGTTTATGTATAGGGTGGGGTTCTATATAGGATGGGTTTTGTATAGGATGGTTTATGTATAGGATTGGGTTATATATAGGATTGGGTTATACCGTATATAGGATTGGGTTATATATAGGATGGTTTATGTATAGGATGGGGTTATATATAGGTTGAATTATATATAGGATGTGTTTAGGATGGGGTTATATATAGGATGGGGTTATATATAGGATGGGGTTATAAATAGGATGGGGTTATAAATAGGATTGGGTTATATATAGGATGGGTTATGTATAGGATGGGTTATATATAGAATGTGTTATATATAGGATGAGTTATATATAGGATGGGTTATATATAGGATGAGTTATATATAGGATGGGTTATATATAGGATGTGTTTAGGATGAGTTATATATAGGATGGGTTATATATAGGATGTGTTTAGGATGAGTTATATATAGGATGGGTTACATATACGATGTGTTTAGGATGGGTTATATATAGGATGAGTTATATATGGGATGGGCTATATATAGGATGTGTTTAGGATGAGTTATATATAGGATGTGTTTAGGATGAGTTATATATAGGATGTGTTTAGGATGAGTTATATATAGGATGTGTTTAGGATGAGTTTTATATAGGATGTGTTATATATAGGATGTGTATAGGATGTGTTATATATAGGATGTGTTTAGGATGAGTTTTATATAGGATGTGTTTAGGATGAGTTTTATATAGGATGTGTTATATATAGGATGTGTTTAGGATGAGTTTTATATAGGATGTGTTTAGGATGAGTTTTATATAGGATGTGTTATATATAGGATGTGTTTAGGATGAGTTTTATATAGGATGTGTTATATATAGGATGTGTTTAGGATGAGTTTTATATAGGATGTGTTTTTTATATAGGATGTGTTATATATAGGATGTGTTTAGGATGGGTTATATATAGGATGGGTTATATTTAGGATGGGTTATATATAGGATGTGTTTAGGATGTGTTATATATAGGATGTGTTTAGGATGAGTTTTATATAGGATGTGTTATATATAGGATGTGTTTAGGATGGGTTATATATAGGATGGGTTATATATAGGATGTGTTTAG
Source organism: Pelodytes ibericus (assembly GCA_036172795.1). Lineage (NCBI taxonomy): Eukaryota > Metazoa > Chordata > Amphibia > Anura > Pelodytidae > Pelodytes > Pelodytes ibericus. The sequence continues at coordinate 96,107,874 of CM069864.1, read as the reverse complement.
GATGGGTTATATATAGGATGTGTTTAGGATGAGTTATATTTAGGATGTGTTTAGGATGAGTTATATTTAGGATGTGTTTAGGATGAGTTATATATAGGATGTGTTATATATAGGATCTGTTTAGGATGAGTTATATATAGGATGTGTTTAGGATGAGTTATATATAGGATGTGTTATATATAGGATCTGTTTAGGATGAGTTATATATAGGATGTTTTATATATAGGATGTGTTTAGGATCGGTTATATATAGGATGTGTTTAGGATGAGTTATATTTAGGATGTGTTTAGGATGAGTTATATATAGGATGTGTTATATATAGGATGTGTTTAGGATGAGTTATATATAGGATGTGTTTAGGATGAGTTATATATAGGATGTTTTATATATAGGATGTGTTTAGGATGGGTTATATATAGGATGTGTTTAGGATGAGTTATATATAGGATGTGTTATATATAGGATGTGTTTAGGATGAGTTATATATAGGATGTTTTATATATAGGATGTGTTTAGGATGGGTTATATATAGGATGTGTTTAGGATGAGTTATATTTAGGATGTGTTTAGGATGTGTTTAGGATGAGTTATATATAGGATGTGTTTAGGATGAGTTATATTTAGGATGTGTTTAGGATGAGTTATATATAGGATGTTTTATATATAGGATGTGTTTAGGATGGGTTATATATAGGATGTGTTTAGGATGAGTTATATTTAGGATGTGTTTAGGATGAGTTATATATAGGATCTGTTTAGGATGAGTTATATATAGGATGTTTTATATATAGGATGTGTTTAGGATGGGTTATATATAGGATGTGTTTAGGATGAGTTATATATAGGATGTTTTATATATAAGATCTGTTTAGGATGAGTTATATATAGGATGGGTTATATATAGGATGTGTTTAGGATGAGTTATATATAGGATGTGTTTAGGATGAGTTATATATAGGATGTGTTTAGGATGTGTTATATATAGGATGTTTTATATATAGGATGTGTTTAGGATGAGTTATATTTAGGATGTGTTTAGGATGAGTTATATATAGGATGTGTTATATATAGGATGTGTTTAGGATGAGTTATATATAGGATGTGTTATATATAGGATGTGTTTAGGATGAGTTATATATAGGATGGGTTATATATAGGATCTGTTTAGGATGAGATATATATATAGGATGTTTTATATATAGGATGTGTTTAGGATGAGTTATATTTAGGATGTGTTTAGGATGAGTTATATATAGGATGTGTTATATATAGGATCTGTTTAGGATGAGTTATATATAGGATGTGTTATATATAGGATCTGTTTAGGATGAGTTATATATAGGATGTGTTATATATAGGATCTGTTTAGGATGAGTTATATATAGGATGGGTTATATCTGTGTATGTCTCTTGCTTCAACACTCATAGAAACATAGGATGTGTCACTGGCAGGTAAGAACCATTCGGCCCATCTAGTCTAAATACTTTTATTAGTCCCTGGCCAAAGCTTTCATCTATATGTCTCTCCAGTGAGATTAGACAGGAGCTGAGTGTGTTTACAGTCAGTAAGATCTGTATGTATCAGAATTCCGGAGCACAGAATCTCAGTGCAAATCCACAGTCAGATCGGCGCTGCCTCAACTACCCCTGCCGCCCTTTCCCCGCTCCTTCCGCCACTTTGCAGGGGGCCAGGACAGGCTGTTCGCCAGTTAATCCCATTGTTTTATTTCAGAATTTTTGGAGATTCATATTTCGGAGGAATCTCCCCCAGAATTCCCTTTGTCGGATGGATTATGCGGTTCTAGGTCTTGGAGATTCTTCCTACCCCAAGTAAGCTGAGATATAATGTACACTAAACAAATCCTCCTAATGCCAATGAACAGTTTGGGTACCTATTGTCTGGATCCAGTCCTGCTCTGCCTGCCCCCTTACCCAGCATGCATTGCAGTCAGCCCCATGCACAAAGCATTCCAGCACTGATTACACAGTATTCATTGCAACCACAGGATTACAGAAAATACACTTCATTTTGTTATAACTCTAAAAGGGGCTCTGTCACCTAAACACTGCTTATACTGTGACTGTGTCACCTAAACACTGCTTATACTGTGACTGTGTCACCTAAACACTGCTTATACTGTGACTGTGTCACCTAAACACTGCTTATACTGTGACTGTGTCACCTAAACACTGCTTATACTGTGACTGTGTCACCTAAACACTGCTTATACTGTGACTGTGTCACCTAAACACTGCTTATACTGTGATTGTGTCACCTAAACACTGCTTATACTGTGATTGTGTCACCTAAACACTGCTTATACTGTGACTGTGTCACCTAAACACTGCTTATACTGTGACTGTATCACCTAAACACTGCTTATACTGTGACTGTATCACCCAAACACTGCTTATACTGTGACTGTATCACCCAAACACTGCTTATACTGTGACTGTATCACCCAAACACTGCTTATACTGTGACTGTATCACCCAAACACTGCTTATACTGTGACTGTATCACCCAAACACTGCTTATACTGTGACTGTATCACCCAAACACTGCTTATACTGTGACTGTATCACCCAAACACTGCTTATACTGTGACTGTATCACCCAAACACTGCTTATACTCTGACTGTATCACCCAAACACTGCTTATACTCTGACTGTATCACCCAAACACTGCTTATACTGTGACTGTATCACCCAAACACTGCTTATACTGTGACTGCATCACCTAAACACTGCTTATACTGTGACTGTATCACCTAAACACTGCTTATACTGTGACTGTATCACCTAAACACTGCTTATACTGTGAGTGGATCACCCAAACACTGCTTATACTGTGACTGTATCACCTAAACACTGCTTATACTGTGAGTGGATCACCCAAACACTGCTTATACTGTGAGTGGATCACCCAAACACTGCTTATACTGTGACTGTATCACCTAAACACTGCTTATACTGTGACTGTGTCACCCAAACACTGCTTATACTGTGACTGTATCACCCAAACACTGCTTATACTGTGACTGTATCACCCAAACACTGCTTATACTGTGACTGTATCACCTAAACACTGCTTATACTGTGAGTGGATCACCCAAACACTGCTTATACTGTGAGTGGATCACCCAAACACTGCTTATACTGTGACTGTGTCACCCAAACACTGCTTATACTGTGACTGTATGACCCAAACACTGCTTATACTGTGACTGTATCACCTAAACACTGCTTATACTGTGACTGTATCACCTAAACACTGCTTATACTGTGACTGTATCACCTAAACACTGCTTATACTGTGACTGTATCACCTAAACACTGCTTATATTGTGACTGTATCACCTAAACACTGCTTATACTGTGACTGTATCACCTAAACACTGCTTATACTGTGAGTGGATCACCCAAACACTGCTTATACTGTGACTGTATCACCTAAACACTGCTTATACTGTGACTGTATCACCCAAACACTGCTTGTACTGTGACTGTATCACCCAAACACTGCTTATACTGTGACTGTATCACCTAAACACTGCTTATACTGTGACTGTATCACCCAAACACTGCTTATACTGTGACTGTATCACCCAAACACTGCTTGTACTGTGACTGTATCACCTAAACACCGCTTATACTGTGAATATAAAGAATAAAAAATGACTAAAATTGATCTATACATTGTTTTAGCAGAATTGCATCAAGTAAGAGATAAATGTGTCGGTAGCGTCCCCTGCTTATGACATCATCTGTGGCTTGATATGCTAATCGCACGTTTCCCATTGGAGACCAGCTCATTGCTCATTCTGTTAACACAAGATATATATAATTTGTCATCATTTTCTATTCTCTATACTCACATTGTGAGATGTTTAGGTGACAGAGGCCCTGTAAAGATATGTCCATATATAATTCTATAGATCACACGGAGTATTGTGTAGATTCGGGTCAGTATGTTCACACTGTGTCAGTCTCTCCCATGATGTTTCCAGTCATACATGTGGAATATTAGCGTGTTCACATCTATCTCCTCTGTCAGGTTCAACTTTGTTGCCAAGAAACTGTCCAAACGCCTCCTCCAGCTGGGAGCCAATCCCATCCAGTCTGCGGCCCTGGGGGACGATCAGCATGATCTGGGGTAAGGAGCCCCCCTGTGACAGTGTCTTCCCAAATCTGGGACCCTAGTAGATAAGGCAGAGGTTATACAGCGTCGGCACTGACGAGGGAGACACTTAGTGATAAGGACGTATCCGTGGCTGACCCCCGATATCCTTATTCCCAGGCCTGATGCCGTGGTCGATCCGTGGCTGCAGGAGCTATGGAGAAAGACTATGTCCCTGTATCCCCTCCCGCCTGGACTCAGCGTGGTCAGCGATGATGTCATGTAAGTGGCCATTACCAAGGTAACCAGCCGTTCTCATTTAATGCTGCCCGCCGTAATTACATCATCCGTGGACCTTACACGTCTGTATTGTGTATTTGATTTTCTAAGGGCTTTATCTGTGAAAGAGAGAATTGCAGGGAACTGAAAAGAGAACTTAAAACTTAAGGTCAAAGTAGCCGAGTTGGAAAAATTATCCCACTGAATTGGAAAATGTTTCTAACTCTGCTACTTTGGTGTTAAATCTGCCATTTCCTTGTCAATTCCCTGCCCCTCCCGCTTTCATGAACAGAGCCCCCAGTCTCCCCCGTTACCCCAGTAAATCCCGTCCTGGATCAGGGTCACGCTGATATCTGTGCTCTGCTTCCAGGCTGCCGGCCAGGTTTTCGCTACGTTACGTGGATGGGGCTCTGTGTGAGGAGACGCCATGCGACCGGGTCCGCGCAGGGGGAGGGGCCCCAAGTGAGCTGTACCCCTTCCATGCTGCGCTATTATCCAACCAGCGAGTGACGGCAGCGGATCACTTCCAGGATGTGCGTCTCATGGAGTTTGACATTGCAGGGTCTGGCATTGCGTGAGTTAAAGCATTTCCTTCGCCATACTATTTCATGGCAGGTATCACGTGGGAAAAGCCACGGAGACCCTGGCCACGGAGATCTTCTCTGACTACTGACTGTACACGGCAGGCCTTTACTGGCCCTTTAAATAATAATAATATTAATAATTACAACAAAGTGTTTAATTATTCAGATATTGTGTGGTTATTATCTACTAGAAGCACCAGACCCCCCCTCAGTGGCAGCGTGTGCCTGCAGGGGGCGCTCACACAATGATCAGTCAGTCTACCTATCAAATCACATCCAAACCCTCAACTGTGATTCAAACATAAGCAAACAGTGAAGAGAAAAAAACTTTATTTATTAAAAATAAACTATCTTTATTACAAAAATATAATATAACAACAACTTACAGGAAAACCTTGACATATATACTTCATCCTCCAGGGGGCCGCTGATACTACTCAGTACTGAGTGTGTTATGTCAGCTGCTAGCAGAGATAATAATAATATTACACTCACCAGACAAGCCTGAATACTTGTTTTTCCCACTGCAAGGGATTCTGGGTAGACGTAGATTACCTTATTTGCACATACCTACCCAGAATCCCTTGCAGTGGTGGTTATAGGAAGTTCTTGTCTGGTGGGTGAAGATACCGCTGCTACCCACTGAATTTTAATCATGATTCTCTGTTTTGCCCCGTCAGGTTCTCTCCCGGGGACGTGGTGATGATCCAGCCCCAGAATTCACTGGATCATATCCTGCAGTTCTGCAGCTTATTGCGTCTGGATCCTGAGCAACATTTTGTGTTGGAGCCAAGAGACCCACGTGAGTGCCAGCCCCCCCTCCTTACTGTGTGGCTCCCCGCAGGGTACATCTTCACAGCTTTCCTTATTTCAGACACCCCGGTTCCGGCACAATTGCCACAGCCGTGTACAGTGCGCCACCTGGTGGAGAGGTACCTGGATATTTGCTGCGTTCCTCGCCGCTCGTTCTTTGAGCTCCTGTCCCATTTCTCACCGGACGAGCAGGAGAGGGAGAAGCTGAGGGAGTTTAGCTGTGCTGGGGGCCAGGAGGAACTCTACGCTTACTGCAACCGCCCGCGACGGACCACACTGGAGGTAACGCACTGCCACCTGCAGGGAACGAGAAGTAATAGAGTAATGCGGGCTCTTCACGGAGCTGAGCTCATTATATCACTTCCTTCTGTCTGCCAGGTGTTACTGGACTTCCCTCATACAACCTGCTGCATCCCCCCGGACTATCTGCTGGACCTCATTCCTCGCATTCGCCCTCGCGCCTTCTCCATCGCCTCCTCCATGCAGGTGAGAGACCCAAGGACTCCTGGAAGCTGCTCAGTTAGCCTGTCGATGAGTTTTATGGCAGATGCTGAATCAATGCAATCTCGTCATGTGTCTTCACCAGTGGTGTATCTTGATTTTGTGCTGCCCTAGGCAGACAAAATCCGGGCACCCCCCTACCCAAGCTGTACACCCACGTTACACACCTAAGACATGCCCCATCATTCAGACTCACATCAAGCTCATACTCCCATCACACACACACTCCCATCACACTCAGTCACACACTCCGACTCCCATCACACTCAGTCACCCACACTGTCTCCCTTCACACACACTCTGACTCCCATCACACTCAGTCACACACACTGTCTCCCATCACACACACTCTTACTCCCATCACACTCAGTCACACACTCCTACTCCCATCACACTCAGTCACCCACACTGTCTCCCTTCACACACACTCTGACTCCCATCACACTCAGTCACACACACTGTCTCCCATCACACACACACTCTGACTCCCATCACACTCAGTCACACACACTGTCTCCCATCACACACACACTGTCTCCCATCACACTCAGCCACACACACTGTCTCCCATCACACACACACTGTCTCCCATCACACACACACTGTCTCCCATCACACTCAGCCACACACACTGTCTCCCATCACACACACTCTGACTCCCATCACACTCAGCCACACACACTGTCTCCCATCACACACACTCTGACTCCCATCACACACACACACACATACACACACACACACAGTCTCCCATCAGCACTTACCTTTCCCTGGCAGGCAGGCAGCATGGTCCCTCCATGCTGCCTGTTCGGCTTCCCGGCGATTGTGCCGACAGGCCACGTGACCGGGTGCGCGTATGACGTCAGCGCGCCAGTCACGTGACTGTCGGCACTTCCGTGTCGGCACACTGCACGGGGAGCCGAACAGGCAGCACGGAGGTTTCTCCGTGCCGCCTGTTCGGCTCCCCGTGCAGCCTGGCAGGCAGAGCGATGGTGAGGGGGGATCTTCCGATCCCCTCTCACCTCCGTCTCTGCCTGCAAGCGCGGTCTATTTTTTTTTTAAAGGGCCGCGTTTTTTTTTTTTTTTACATTTTTTTTTTTTTTCACATTTTTTTTCTTTTCAGTGCTGGGGGGCGCTGCCGCCCCCCAAAATTTGCCGCCCTAGGCATCCGCCTAGGATGCCTCGCGGTGAATACAGCACTGGTCTTCACACACATTTATCTTCCCCGTGGGACCGTCCAAAGCTCACGGGACAAGGGACCTGATTTCATAGCAAAGTTATTAAATCCCCCTCCCAGCATTCCCACCTTATATCATTTCCCAGAATCCCGTGCAGTAGAACAAGGTTTAATCTTTTCAACACCTCTCCGACTCTCACTTAGCTGGGTGAAGGACCTTACACTCTTATTATAAATGATACACTCTTCCCACTAGGTTCTGTTTGGCAGTAAGGCGGCTGAAGGAGTTAATCTTACTGTGTTTGTTCTGTATAAATTGTCCTCCTCTGTTTGGCGCAGGCGTATCCCAGCAAGCTTCACATCCTCATGGCCGTGGTACAGTACAGGACTCGATTACGCAAGACCCGCCGTGGCCTCTGCTCTACATGGCTGGCCTCTCTTCATCCCATGGAAGGTAAGTCCCATGTATAGCATGCAAAAGACACCAACCGGCAGACTTCATCCCCGCTGTACAGCCCTGATCCTTCACAGAGGCAGCTCTGCTTATCATAAACCAAAACTCTGTCACCGGCAGATAAGAGCCATTCAGATCATCTAGTCTGCCCAATATCTGAATCCTTCCATTAGTCCCTGGCCTTATCTTATATCTAGGATAGCCTTATACCTATCCCATGCATGCTTAAACTCCTTCACTGTATTAACCTCTACCACTTCTACTGGAAGACTATTCCATACATCCACTACCCTCTCAGTAATGTAATACTTTCATTAGTCCCTGGTCTTATCTTATATCTAGGATAGCCTTATACCTCTCCCATGCATGCTTAAACTGCTTCATTGTATTAACCTCTACCACTTCTACTGGAAGACTATTCCATACATCCACTACCCTCCCAGTAATGTAATACTTTCATTAGTCCCTGACCTTATCTTATATCTAGGATAACCTTATACCTATCCCATGCATGCTTAAACTCCTTCACTGTATTAACCTCTACCACTTCTACTGGAAGACTATTCCATACATCCACTACCCTCTCAGTAATGTAATACTTTCATTAGTCCCTGGCCTTATCTTATATCTAGGATAGCCTTATACCTATCCCACGCATGCTTAAACTCCTTCACTGTATTAACCTCTACCACTTCTACTGGAAGACTATTCCATACACCCACTACCCTCTCAGTAAAGTAATACTTTCATTAGTCCCTGACCTTATCTTATATCTAGGATAGCCTTATACCTATCCCATGCATGCTTAAACTCCTTCACTGTATTAATCTCTACCACTTCTACTGGAAGACTATTCCATGTATCCACTACCCTCTCAGTAATGTAATACTTTCATTAGTCCCTGGCCTTATCTTATATCTCGGATAGCCTTATACCTATCCCATGCATGCTTAAACTCCTTCACTGTATTAACCTCTACCACTTCTACTGGAAGACTATTCCATACATCCACTACCCTCTCAGTAATGTAATACTTTCATTAGTCCCTGGCCTTATCTTATATCTAGGATAGCCTTATACCTATCCCATGCATGCTTAAACTCCTTCACTGTATTAACCTCTACCACTTCTACTGGAAGACTATTCCATACATCCACTACCCTCTCAGTAATGTAATACTTTCATTAGACCCTGGCCTTATCTTATATCTAGGATAGCCTTATACCTATCCCATGCATGCTTAAACTCCTTCACTGTATTAACCTCTACCACTTCTACTGGAAGACTATTCCATGTATCCACTACCCTCTCAGTAATGTAATACTTTCATTAGTCCCTGGCCTTATCTTATATCTAGGATAGCCTTATACCTATCCCATGCATGCTTAAACTCCTTCACTGTATTAACCTCTACCACTTCTACTGGAAGACTATTCCATACATCCACTACCCTCTCAGTAATGTAATACTTTCATTAGTCCCTGGCCTTATCTTATATCTAGGATAACCTTATACCTATCCCATGCATGCTTAAACTCCTTCACTGTATAAACCTCTACCACTTCTACTGGAAGACTATTCCATACATCCACTACCCTCTCAGTAATGTAATACTTTCATTAGTCCCTGACCTTATCTTATATCTAGGATAACCTTATACCTATCCCATGCATGCTTAAACTCCTTCACTGTATTAACCTCTACCACTTCTACTGGAAGACTATTCCATACATCCACTACCCTCTCAGTAATGTAATACTTTCATTAGTCCCTGGCCTTATCTTATATCTAGGATAGCCTTATACCTATCCCACGCATGCTTAAACTCCTTCACTGTATTAACCTCTACCACTTCTACTGGAAGACTATTCCATACACCCACTACCCTCTCAGTAAAGTAATACTTTCATTAGTCCCTGACCTTATCTTATATCTAGGATAGCCTTATACCTATCCCATGCATGCTTAAACTCCTTCACTGTATTAATCTCTACCACTTCTACTGGAAGACTATTCCATGTATCCACTACCCTCTCAGTAATGTAATACTTTCATTAGTCCCTGGCCTTATCTTATATCTCGGATAGCCTTATACCTATCCCATGCATGCTTAAACTCCTTCACTGTATTAACCTCTACCACTTCTACTGGAAGACTATTCCATACATCCACTACCCTCTCAGTAATGTAATACTTTCATTAGTCCCTGGCCTTATCTTATATCTAGGATAGCCTTATACCTATCCCATGCATGCTTAAACTCCTTCACTGTATTAACCTCTACCACTTCTACTGGAAGACTATTCCATACATCCACTACCCTCTCAGTAATGTAATACTTTCATTAGACCCTGGCCTTATCTTATATCTAGGATAGCCTTATACCTATCCCATGCATGCTTAAACTCCTTCACTGTATTAACCTCTACCACTTCTACTGGAAGACTATTCCATGTATCCACTACCCTCTCAGTAATGTAATACTTTCATTAGTCCCTGGCCTTATCTTATATCTAGGATAGCCTTATACCTATCCCATGCATGCTTAAACTCCTTCACTGTATTAACCTCTACCACTTCTACTGGAAGACTATTCCATACATCCACTACCCTCTCAGTAATGTAATACTTTCATTAGTCCCTGGCCTTATCTTATATCTAGGATAGCCTTATACCTATCCCATGCATGCTTAAACTCCTTCACTGTATTAACCTCTACCACTTCTACTGGAAGACTATTCCATACATCCACTACCCTCTCAGTAAAGTAATACTTTCATTAGTCCCTGGCCTTATCTTATATCTAGGATAGCCTTATACCTATCCCATGCATGCTTAAACTCCTTCACTGTATTAACCTCTACCACTTCTACTGGAAGACTATTCCATACATCCACTACCCTCTCAGTAAAGTAATACTTTCATTAGTCCCTGATCTTATCTTATATCTAGGATAGCCTTATACCTATCCCATGCATGCTTAAACTCCTTCACTGTATTAACCTCTACCACTTCTACTGGAAGACTATTCCATACATCCACTACCCTCTCAGTAAAGTAATACTTTCATTAGTCCCTGATCTTATCTTATATCTAGGATAGCCTTATACCTATCCCATGCATGCTTAAACTCCTTCACTGTATTAACCTCTACCACTTCTACTGGAAGACTATTCCATACATCCACTACCCTCTCAGTAATGTAATACTATCATTAGTCCCTGACCTTATCTTATATCTAGGATAGCCTTATACCTATCCCATGCATGCTTAAACTCCTTCACTGTATTAACCTCTACCACTTCTACTGGAAGACTATTCCATGCATCCACTACCCTCTCAGTAATGTAATACTTTCATTAGTCCCTGACCTTATCTTATATCTAGGGTAGCCTTATACCTATCCCATGCATACTTAAACTCCTTCACTGTATTAACCTCTACCACTTCTACTGGAAGACTATTCCATACATCCACTACCCTCTCAGTAATGTAATACTTTCATTAGTCCCTGGCCTTATCTTATATCTAGGATAGCCTTATACCTATCCCATGCATGCTTAAACTCCTTCACTGTATTAACCTCTACCACTTCTACTGGAAGACTATTCCATACATCCACTACCCTCTCAGTAATGTAATACTTTCATTAGTCCCTGGCCTTATCTTATATCTAGGATAGCCTTATACCTATCCAATGCATGCTTAAACTCCTTCACTGTATTAACCTCTACCACTTCTACTGGAAGACTATTCCATACATCCACTACCCTCTCAGTAATGTAATACTTTCATTAGTCCCTGGCCTTATCTTATATCTAGGATAGCCTTATACCTATCCAATGCATGCTTAAACTCCTTCACTGTATTAACCTCTACCACTTCTACTGGAAGACTATTCCATACATCCACTACCCTCTCAGTAATGTAATACTTTCATTAGTCCATGACCTTATCTTATATCTAGGATAGCCTTATACCTATCCCATGCATGCTTAAACTCCTTCACTGTATTAACCTCTACCACTTCTACTGGAAGACTATTCCATGCATCCACTACCCTCTCAGTAATGTAATACTTTCATTAGTCCCTGGCCTTATCTTATATCTAGGATAGCCTTATACCTATCCCATGCATGCTTAAACTCCTTCACTGTATTAACCTCTACCACTTCTACTGGAAGACTATTCCATACATCCACTACCCTCTCAGTAAAGTAATCCTTTCATTAGTCCCTGACCTTATCTTATATCTAGGATAGCCTTATACCTATCCCATGCATGCTTAAACTCCCTCACTGTATTAACCTCTACCACTTCTACTGGAAGACTATTCCATACATCCACTACCCTCTCAGTAAAGTAATCCTTTCATTAGTCCCTGACCTTATCTTATATCTAGGATAGCCTTATACCTATCCCATGCATGCTTAAACTCCTTCACTGTATTAACCTCTAACACTTCTACTGGAAGACTATTCCATGGATCCACTACCCTCTCAGTAATGTAATACTATCATTAGTCCCTGGTCTTATCTTATATCTAGGATAGCCTTATACCTATCCCATGCATGCTTAAACTCCTTCACTGTATTAACCTCTACCACTTCTACTGGAAGACTATTCCATACATCCACTACCCTCTCAGTAATGTAATACTTTCATTAGTCCCTGACCTTATCTTATATCTAGGATAGCCTTATACCTATCCCACGCATGCTTAAACTCCTTCACTGTATTAACCTCTACCACTTCTACTGGAAGACTATTCCATACACCCACTACCCTCTCAGTAATGTAATACTTTCATTAGTCCCTGGCCTTATCTTATATCTAGGATAGCCTTATACCTATACCATGCATGCTTAAACTCCTTCACTGTATTAACCTCTACCACTTCTACTGGAAGACTATTCCATGCATGCACTACCCTCTCAGTAAAGTAATACTTTCATTAGTCCCTGACCTTATCTTATATCTAGGATAGCCTTATACCTATACCACGCATGGTTAAACTCCTTCACTGTATTAACCTCTACCACTTCTACTGGAAGACTATTCCATGCATGCACTACCCTCTCAGTAAAGTAATACTTTCATTAGTCCCTGACCTTATCTTATATCTAGGATAGCCTTATACCTATACCATGCATGCTTAAACTCCTTCACTGTATTAACCTCTACCACTTCTACTGGAAGACTATTCCATACATCCACTACCCTCTCAGTAATGTAATACTATCATTAGTCCCTGACCTTATCTTATATCTAGGATAGCCTTATACCTATCCCATGCATGCTTAAACTCCTTCACTGTATTAACCTCTACCACTTCTACTGGAAGACTATTCCATGCATCCACTACCCTCTCAGTAATGTAATACTTTCATTAGTCCCTGACCTTATCTTATATCTAGGGTAGCCTTATACCTATCCCATGCATACTTAAACTCCTTCACTGTATTAACCTCTACCACTTCTACTGGAAGACTATTCCATACATCCACTACCCTCTCAGTAATGTAATACTTTCATTAGTCCCTGGCCTTATCTTATATCTAGGATAGCCTTATACCTATCCCATGCATGCTTAAACTCCTTCACTGTATTAACCTCTACCACTTCTACTGGAAGACTATTCCATACATCCACTACCCTCTCAGTAATGTAATACTTTCATTAGTCCCTGGCCTTATCTTATATCTAGGATAGCCTTATACCTATCCAATGCATGCTTAAACTCCTTCACTGTATTAACCTCTACCACTTCTACTGGAAGACTATTCCATACATCCACTACCCTCTCAGTAATGTAATACTTTCATTAGTCCCTGGCCTTATCTTATATCTAGGATAGCCTTATACCTATCCAATGCATGCTTAAACTCCTTCACTGTATTAACCTCTACCACTTCTACTGGAAGACTATTCCATACATCCACTACCCTCTCAGTAATGTAATACTTTCATTAGTCCATGACCTTATCTTATATCTAGGATAGCCTTATACCTATCCCATGCATGCTTAAACTCCTTCACTGTATTAACCTCTACCACTTCTACTGGAAGACTATTCCATGCATCCACTACCCTCTCAGTAATGTAATACTTTCATTAGTCCCTGGCCTTATCTTATATCTAGGATAGCCTTATACCTATCCCATGCATGCTTAAACTCCTTCACTGTATTAACCTCTACCACTTCTACTGGAAGACTATTCCATACATCCACTACCCTCTCAGTAAAGTAATCCTTTCATTAGTCCCTGACCTTATCTTATATCTAGGATAGCCTTATACCTATCCCATGCATGCTTAAACTCCCTCACTGTATTAACCTCTACCACTTCTACTGGAAGACTATTCCATACATCCACTACCCTCTCAGTAAAGTAATCCTTTCATTAGTCCCTGACCTTATCTTATATCTAGGATAGCCTTATACCTATCCCATGCATGCTTAAACTCCTTCACTGTATTAACCTCTAACACTTCTACTGGAAGACTATTCCATGGATCCACTACCCTCTCAGTAATGTAATACTATCATTAGTCCCTGGTCTTATCTTATATCTAGGATAGCCTTATACCTATCCCATGCATGCTTAAACTCCTTCACTGTATTAACCTCTACCACTTCTACTGGAAGACTATTCCATACATCCACTACCCTCTCAGTAATGTAATACTTTCATTAGTCCCTGACCTTATCTTATATCTAGGATAGCCTTATACCTATCCCACGCATGCTTAAACTCCTTCACTGTATTAACCTCTACCACTTCTACTGGAAGACTATTCCATACACCCACTACCCTCTCAGTAATGTAATACTTTCATTAGTCCCTGGCCTTATCTTATATCTAGGATAGCCTTATACCTATACCATGCATGCTTAAACTCCTTCACTGTATTAACCTCTACCACTTCTACTGGAAGACTATTCCATGCATGCACTACCCTCTCAGTAAAGTAATACTTTCATTAGTCCCTGACCTTATCTTATATCTAGGATAGCCTTATACCTATACCACGCATGGTTAAACTCCTTCACTGTATTAACCTCTACCACTTCTACTGGAAGACTATTCCATGCATGCACTACCCTCTCAGTAAAGTAATACTTTCATTAGTCCCTGACCTTATCTTATATCTAGGATAGCCTTATACCTATACCATGCATGCTTAAACTCCTTCACTGTATTAACCTCTACCACTTCTACTGGAAGACTATTCCATGCATGCACTACCCTCTCAGTAATGTAATACTTTCATTAGTCCCTGGCCTTATCTTATATCTAGGATAGCCTTATACCTATCCCACGCATGCTTAAACTCCTTCACTGTATTAACCTCTACCACTTCTACTGGAAGACTATTCCATACATCCACTACCCTCTCAGTAAAGTAATACTTTCATTAGTCCCTGGCCTTATCTTATATCTAGAATAGCCTTATACCTATCCCACGCATGCTTAAACTCCTTCACTGTATTACCTCTACCACTTCTACTGGAAGACTATTCCATACATCCACTAACCTCTCAGTAATGTAATACTTTCATTAGTCCCTGGCCTTATCTTATATCTAGGATAGCCTTATACCTATCCCATGCATGCTTAAACTCCTTCACTGTATTAACCTCTACCACTTCTACTGGAAGACTATTCCATGCATCCACTACCCTCTCAGTAATGTAATACTTTCATTAGTCCCTGGCCTTATCTTATATCTAGGATAGCCTTATACCTATCCCACGCATGCTTAAACACCTTCACTGTATTAACCTCTACCACTTCTACTGGAAGACTATTCCATACATCCACTACCCTCTCAGTAATGTAATACTTTCATTAGTCCCTGGCCTTATCTTATATCTAGGATAGCCTTATACCTATCCCACGCATGCTTAAACACCTTCACTGTATTAACCTCTACCACTTCTACTGGAAGACTATTCCATACATCCACTACCCTCTCAGTAATGTAATACTTTCATTAGTCCCTGGCCTTATCTTATATCTAGGATAGCCTTATACCTATCCCATGCATGCTTAAACTCCTTCACTGTATTAACCTCTACCACTTCTACTGGAAGACTATTCCATGCATCCACTACCCTCTCAGTAAAGTAATACTTTCATTAGTCCCTGGCCTTATCTTATATCTAGGATAGCCTTATACCTATCCCATGCATGCTTAAACTCCTTCACTGTATTAACCTCTACCACTTCTACTGGAAGACTATTCCATACATCCACTACCCTCTCAGTAATGTAATACTATCATTAGTCCCTGACCTTATATCTAGGATAGCCTTATACCTATCCCATGCATGCTTAAACTCCTTCACTGTATTAACCTCTACCACTTCTACTGGAAGACTATTTCATACATCCACTACCCTCTCAGTAATGTAATACTTTCATTAGTCCCTGGCCTTATCTTATATCTAGGATAGCCTTATACCTATCCCATGCATGCTTAAACTCCTTCACTGTATTAACCTCTACCACTTCTACTGGAAGACTATTTCATACATCCACTACCCTCTCAGTAATGTAATACTTTCATTAGTCCCTGGCCTTATCTTATATCTGGATAGCCTTATACCTATCCCATGCATGCTTAAACTCCTTCACTGTATTAACCTCTACCACTTCTACTGGCAGGCTATTCCATGCATCCACTACCCTCTCAGTAAAGTAATACTTTCATTAGTCCCGGACCTTATCTTATATCTAGGATAGCCTTATACCTATCCCATGCATGCTTAAACTCCTTCACTGTATTAACCTCTACCACTTCTACTGGCAGGCTATTCCATGCATCCACTACCCTCTCAGTAATGTAATACTTTCATTAGTCCCTGACCTTATCTTATATCTAGGATAGCCTTATACCTATCCCATGCATGCTTAAACTCCTTCACTGTATTAACCTCTACCACTTCTACTGGAAGACTATTCCATACATCCACTACCCTCTCAGTAATGTAATACTTTCATTAGTCCCTGGCCTTATCTTATATCTAGGATAGCCTTATACCTATACCATGCATGCTTAAACTCCTTCACTGTATTAACCTCTACCACTTCTACTGGAAGACTATTCCATACATCCACTACCCTCTCAGTAAAGTAATACTTTCATTAGTCCCTGGCCTTATCTTATATCTAGAATAGCCTTATACCTATCCCACGCATGCTTAAACTCCTTCACTGTATTACCTCTACCACTTCTACTGGAAGACTATTCCATACATCCACTAACCTCTCAGTAATGTAATACTTTCATTAGTCCCTGGCCTTATCTTATATCTAGGATAGCCTTATACCTATCCCATGCATGCTTAAACTCCTTCACTGTATTAACCTCTACCACTTCTACTGGAAGACTATTCCATACATCCACTACCCTCTCAGTAATGTAATACTTTCATTAGTCCCTGGCCTTATCTTATATCTAGGATAGCCTTATACCTATCCCACGCATGCTTAAACACCTTCACTGTATTAACCTCTACCACTTCTACTGGAAGACTATTCCATACATCCACTACCCTCTCAGTAATGTAATACTTTCATTAGTCCCTGGCCTTATCTTATATCTAGGATAGCCTTATACCTATCCCATGCATGCTTAAACTCCTTCACTGTATTAACCTCTACCACTTCTACTGGAAGACTATTCCATGCATCCACTACCCTCTCAGTAAAGTAATACTTTCATTAGTCCCTGGCCTTATCTTATATCTAGAATAGCCTTATACCTATCCCATGCATGCTTAAACTCCTTCACTGTATTAACCTCTACCACTTCTACTGGAAGACTATTCCATACATCCACTACCCTCTCAGTAATGTAATACTATCATTAGTCCCTGACCTTATATCTAGGATAGCCTTATACCTATCCCATGCATGCTTAAACTCCTTCACTGTATTAATCTCTACCACTTCTACTGGAAGACTATTCCATGTATCCACTACCCTCTCAGTAATGTAATACTTTCATTAGTCCCTGGCCTTATCTTATATCTCGGATAGCCTTATACCTATCCCATGCATGCTTAAACTCCTTCACTGTATTAACCTCTACCACTTCTACTGGAAGACTATTCCATACATCCACTACCCTCTCAGTAATGTAATACTTTCATTAGTCCCTGGCCTTATCTTATATCTAGGATAGCCTTATACCTATCCCATGCATGCTTAAACTCCTTCACTGTATTAACCTCTACCACTTCTACTGGAAGACTATTCCATACATCCACTACCCTCTCAGTAATGTAATACTTTCATTAGACCCTGGCCTTATCTTATATCTAGGATAGCCTTATACCTATCCCATGCATGCTTAAACTCCTTCACTGTATTAACCTCTACCACTTCTACTGGAAGACTATTCCATGTATCCACTACCCTCTCAGTAATGTAATACTTTCATTAGTCCCTGGCCTTATCTTATATCTAGGATAGCCTTATACCTATCCCATGCATGCTTAAACTCCTTCACTGTATTAACCTCTACCACTTCTACTGGAAGACTATTCCATACATCCACTACCCTCTCAGTAATGTAATACTTTCATTAGTCCCTGGCCTTATCTTATATCTAGGATAACCTTATACCTATCCCATGCATGCTTAAACTCCTTCACTGTATAAACCTCTACCACTTCTACTGGAAGACTATTCCATACATCCACTACCCTCTCAGTAATGTAATACTTTCATTAGTCCCTGACCTTATCTTATATCTAGGATAACCTTATACCTATCCCATGCATGCTTAAACTCCTTCACTGTATTAACCTCTACCACTTCTACTGGAAGACTATTCCATACATCCACTACCCTCTCAGTAATGTAATACTTTCATTAGTCCCTGGCCTTATCTTATATCTAGGATAGCCTTATACCTATCCCACGCATGCTTAAACTCCTTCACTGTATTAACCTCTACCACTTCTACTGGAAGACTATTCCATACACCCACTACCCTCTCAGTAAAGTAATACTTTCATTAGTCCCTGACCTTATCTTATATCTAGGATAGCCTTATACCTATCCCATGCATGCTTAAACTCCTTCACTGTATTAATCTCTACCACTTCTACTGGAAGACTATTCCATGTATCCACTACCCTCTCAGTAATGTAATACTTTCATTAGTCCCTGGCCTTATCTTATATCTCGGATAGCCTTATACCTATCCCATGCATGCTTAAACTCCTTCACTGTATTAACCTCTACCACTTCTACTGGAAGACTATTCCATACATCCACTACCCTCTCAGTAATGTAATACTTTCATTAGTCCCTGGCCTTATCTTATATCTAGGATAGCCTTATACCTATCCCATGCATGCTTAAACTCCTTCACTGTATTAACCTCTACCACTTCTACTGGAAGACTATTCCATACATCCACTACCCTCTCAGTAATGTAATACTTTCATTAGACCCTGGCCTTATCTTATATCTAGGATAGCCTTATACCTATCCCATGCATGCTTAAACTCCTTCACTGTATTAACCTCTACCACTTCTACTGGAAGACTATTCCATGTATCCACTACCCTCTCAGTAATGTAATACTTTCATTAGTCCCTGGCCTTATCTTATATCTAGGATAGCCTTATACCTATCCCATGCATGCTTAAACTCCTTCACTGTATTAACCTCTACCACTTCTACTGGAAGACTATTCCATACATCCACTACCCTCTCAGTAATGTAATACTTTCATTAGTCCCTGGCCTTATCTTATATCTAGGATAGCCTTATACCTATCCCATGCATGCTTAAACTCCTTCACTGTATTAACCTCTACCACTTCTACTGGAAGACTATTCCATACATCCACTACCCTCTCAGTAAAGTAATACTTTCATTAGTCCCTGGCCTTATCTTATATCTAGGATAGCCTTATACCTATCCCATGCATGCTTAAACTCCTTCACTGTATTAACCTCTACCACTTCTACTGGAAGACTATTCCATACATCCACTACCCTCTCAGTAAAGTAATACTTTCATTAGTCCCTGATCTTATCTTATATCTAGGATAGCCTTATACCTATCCCATGCATGCTTAAACTCCTTCACTGTATTAACCTCTACCACTTCTACTGGAAGACTATTCCATACATCCACTACCCTCTCAGTAAAGTAATACTTTCATTAGTCCCTGATCTTATCTTATATCTAGGATAGCCTTATACCTATCCCATGCATGCTTAAACTCCTTCACTGTATTAACCTCTACCACTTCTACTGGAAGACTATTCCATACATCCACTACCCTCTCAGTAATGTAATACTATCATTAGTCCCTGACCTTATCTTATATCTAGGATAGCCTTATACCTATCCCATGCATGCTTAAACTCCTTCACTGTATTAACCTCTACCACTTCTACTGGAAGACTATTCCATGCATCCACTACCCTCTCAGTAATGTAATACTTTCATTAGTCCCTGACCTTATCTTATATCTAGGGTAGCCTTATACCTATCCCATGCATACTTAAACTCCTTCACTGTATTAACCTCTACCACTTCTACTGGAAGACTATTCCATACATCCACTACCCTCTCAGTAATGTAATACTTTCATTAGTCCCTGGCCTTATCTTATATCTAGGATAGCCTTATACCTATCCCATGCATGCTTAAACTCCTTCACTGTATTAACCTCTACCACTTCTACTGGAAGACTATTCCATACATCCACTACCCTCTCAGTAATGTAATACTTTCATTAGTCCCTGGCCTTATCTTATATCTAGGATAGCCTTATACCTATCCAATGCATGCTTAAACTCCTTCACTGTATTAACCTCTACCACTTCTACTGGAAGACTATTCCATACATCCACTACCCTCTCAGTAATGTAATACTTTCATTAGTCCCTGGCCTTATCTTATATCTAGGATAGCCTTATACCTATCCAATGCATGCTTAAACTCCTTCACTGTATTAACCTCTACCACTTCTACTGGAAGACTATTCCATACATCCACTACCCTCTCAGTAATGTAATACTTTCATTAGTCCATGACCTTATCTTATATCTAGGATAGCCTTATACCTATCCCATGCATGCTTAAACTCCTTCACTGTATTAACCTCTACCACTTCTACTGGAAGACTATTCCATGCATCCACTACCCTCTCAGTAATGTAATACTTTCATTAGTCCCTGGCCTTATCTTATATCTAGGATAGCCTTATACCTATCCCATGCATGCTTAAACTCCTTCACTGTATTAACCTCTACCACTTCTACTGGAAGACTATTCCATACATCCACTACCCTCTCAGTAAAGTAATCCTTTCATTAGTCCCTGACCTTATCTTATATCTAGGATAGCCTTATACCTATCCCATGCATGCTTAAACTCCCTCACTGTATTAACCTCTACCACTTCTACTGGAAGACTATTCCATACATCCACTACCCTCTCAGTAAAGTAATCCTTTCATTAGTCCCTGACCTTATCTTATATCTAGGATAGCCTTATACCTATCCCATGCATGCTTAAACTCCTTCACTGTATTAACCTCTAACACTTCTACTGGAAGACTATTCCATGGATCCACTACCCTCTCAGTAATGTAATACTATCATTAGTCCCTGGTCTTATCTTATATCTAGGATAGCCTTATACCTATCCCATGCATGCTTAAACTCCTTCACTGTATTAACCTCTACCACTTCTACTGGAAGACTATTCCATACATCCACTACCCTCTCAGTAATGTAATACTTTCATTAGTCCCTGACCTTATCTTATATCTAGGATAGCCTTATACCTATCCCACGCATGCTTAAACTCCTTCACTGTATTAACCTCTACCACTTCTACTGGAAGACTATTCCATACACCCACTACCCTCTCAGTAATGTAATACTTTCATTAGTCCCTGGCCTTATCTTATATCTAGGATAGCCTTATACCTATACCATGCATGCTTAAACTCCTTCACTGTATTAACCTCTACCACTTCTACTGGAAGACTATTCCATGCATGCACTACCCTCTCAGTAAAGTAATACTTTCATTAGTCCCTGACCTTATCTTATATCTAGGATAGCCTTATACCTATACCACGCATGGTTAAACTCCTTCACTGTATTAACCTCTACCACTTCTACTGGAAGACTATTCCATGCATGCACTACCCTCTCAGTAAAGTAATACTTTCATTAGTCCCTGACCTTATCTTATATCTAGGATAGCCTTATACCTATACCATGCATGCTTAAACTCCTTCACTGTATTAACCTCTACCACTTCTACTGGAAGACTATTCCATACATCCACTACCCTCTCAGTAATGTAATACTATCATTAGTCCCTGACCTTATCTTATATCTAGGATAGCCTTATACCTATCCCATGCATGCTTAAACTCCTTCACTGTATTAACCTCTACCACTTCTACTGGAAGACTATTCCATGCATCCACTACCCTCTCAGTAATGTAATACTTTCATTAGTCCCTGACCTTATCTTATATCTAGGGTAGCCTTATACCTATCCCATGCATACTTAAACTCCTTCACTGTATTAACCTCTACCACTTCTACTGGAAGACTATTCCATACATCCACTACCCTCTCAGTAATGTAATACTTTCATTAGTCCCTGGCCTTATCTTATATCTAGGATAGCCTTATACCTATCCCATGCATGCTTAAACTCCTTCACTGTATTAACCTCTACCACTTCTACTGGAAGACTATTCCATACATCCACTACCCTCTCAGTAATGTAATACTTTCATTAGTCCCTGGCCTTATCTTATATCTAGGATAGCCTTATACCTATCCAATGCATGCTTAAACTCCTTCACTGTATTAACCTCTACCACTTCTACTGGAAGACTATTCCATACATCCACTACCCTCTCAGTAATGTAATACTTTCATTAGTCCCTGGCCTTATCTTATATCTAGGATAGCCTTATACCTATCCAATGCATGCTTAAACTCCTTCACTGTATTAACCTCTACCACTTCTACTGGAAGACTATTCCATACATCCACTACCCTCTCAGTAATGTAATACTTTCATTAGTCCATGACCTTATCTTATATCTAGGATAGCCTTATACCTATCCCATGCATGCTTAAACTCCTTCACTGTATTAACCTCTACCACTTCTACTGGAAGACTATTCCATGCATCCACTACCCTCTCAGTAATGTAATACTTTCATTAGTCCCTGGCCTTATCTTATATCTAGGATAGCCTTATACCTATCCCATGCATGCTTAAACTCCTTCACTGTATTAACCTCTACCACTTCTACTGGAAGACTATTCCATACATCCACTACCCTCTCAGTAAAGTAATCCTTTCATTAGTCCCTGACCTTATCTTATATCTAGGATAGCCTTATACCTATCCCATGCATGCTTAAACTCCCTCACTGTATTAACCTCTACCACTTCTACTGGAAGACTATTCCATACATCCACTACCCTCTCAGTAAAGTAATCCTTTCATTAGTCCCTGACCTTATCTTATATCTAGGATAGCCTTATACCTATCCCATGCATGCTTAAACTCCTTCACTGTATTAACCTCTAACACTTCTACTGGAAGACTATTCCATGGATCCACTACCCTCTCAGTAATGTAATACTATCATTAGTCCCTGGTCTTATCTTATATCTAGGATAGCCTTATACCTATCCCATGCATGCTTAAACTCCTTCACTGTATTAACCTCTACCACTTCTACTGGAAGACTATTCCATACATCCACTACCCTCTCAGTAATGTAATACTTTCATTAGTCCCTGACCTTATCTTATATCTAGGATAGCCTTATACCTATCCCACGCATGCTTAAACTCCTTCACTGTATTAACCTCTACCACTTCTACTGGAAGACTATTCCATACACCCACTACCCTCTCAGTAATGTAATACTTTCATTAGTCCCTGGCCTTATCTTATATCTAGGATAGCCTTATACCTATACCATGCATGCTTAAACTCCTTCACTGTATTAACCTCTACCACTTCTACTGGAAGACTATTCCATGCATGCACTACCCTCTCAGTAAAGTAATACTTTCATTAGTCCCTGACCTTATCTTATATCTAGGATAGCCTTATACCTATACCACGCATGGTTAAACTCCTTCACTGTATTAACCTCTACCACTTCTACTGGAAGACTATTCCATGCATGCACTACCCTCTCAGTAAAGTAATACTTTCATTAGTCCCTGACCTTATCTTATATCTAGGATAGCCTTATACCTATACCATGCATGCTTAAACTCCTTCACTGTATTAACCTCTACCACTTCTACTGGAAGACTATTCCATGCATGCACTACCCTCTCAGTAATGTAATACTTTCATTAGTCCCTGGCCTTATCTTATATCTAGGATAGCCTTATACCTATCCCACGCATGCTTAAACTCCTTCACTGTATTAACCTCTACCACTTCTACTGGAAGACTATTCCATACATCCACTACCCTCTCAGTAAAGTAATACTTTCATTAGTCCCTGGCCTTATCTTATATCTAGAATAGCCTTATACCTATCCCACGCATGCTTAAACTCCTTCACTGTATTACCTCTACCACTTCTACTGGAAGACTATTCCATACATCCACTAACCTCTCAGTAATGTAATACTTTCATTAGTCCCTGGCCTTATCTTATATCTAGGATAGCCTTATACCTATCCCATGCATGCTTAAACTCCTTCACTGTATTAACCTCTACCACTTCTACTGGAAGACTATTCCATGCATCCACTACCCTCTCAGTAATGTAATACTTTCATTAGTCCCTGGCCTTATCTTATATCTAGGATAGCCTTATACCTATCCCACGCATGCTTAAACACCTTCACTGTATTAACCTCTACCACTTCTACTGGAAGACTATTCCATACATCCACTACCCTCTCAGTAATGTAATACTTTCATTAGTCCCTGGCCTTATCTTATATCTAGGATAGCCTTATACCTATCCCACGCATGCTTAAACACCTTCACTGTATTAACCTCTACCACTTCTACTGGAAGACTATTCCATACATCCACTACCCTCTCAGTAATGTAATACTTTCATTAGTCCCTGGCCTTATCTTATATCTAGGATAGCCTTATACCTATCCCATGCATGCTTAAACTCCTTCACTGTATTAACCTCTACCACTTCTACTGGAAGACTATTCCATGCATCCACTACCCTCTCAGTAAAGTAATACTTTCATTAGTCCCTGGCCTTATCTTATATCTAGGATAGCCTTATACCTATCCCATGCATGCTTAAACTCCTTCACTGTATTAACCTCTACCACTTCTACTGGAAGACTATTCCATACATCCACTACCCTCTCAGTAATGTAATACTATCATTAGTCCCTGACCTTATATCTAGGATAGCCTTATACCTATCCCATGCATGCTTAAACTCCTTCACTGTATTAACCTCTACCACTTCTACTGGAAGACTATTTCATACATCCACTACCCTCTCAGTAATGTAATACTTTCATTAGTCCCTGGCCTTATCTTATATCTAGGATAGCCTTATACCTATCCCATGCATGCTTAAACTCCTTCACTGTATTAACCTCTACCACTTCTACTGGAAGACTATTTCATACATCCACTACCCTCTCAGTAATGTAATACTTTCATTAGTCCCTGGCCTTATCTTATATCTGGATAGCCTTATACCTATCCCATGCATGCTTAAACTCCTTCACTGTATTAACCTCTACCACTTCTACTGGCAGGCTATTCCATGCATCCACTACCCTCTCAGTAAAGTAATACTTTCATTAGTCCCGGACCTTATCTTATATCTAGGATAGCCTTATACCTATCCCATGCATGCTTAAACTCCTTCACTGTATTAACCTCTACCACTTCTACTGGCAGGCTATTCCATGCATCCACTACCCTCTCAGTAATGTAATACTTTCATTAGTCCCTGACCTTATCTTATATCTAGGATAGCCTTATACCTATCCCATGCATGCTTAAACTCCTTCACTGTATTAACCTCTACCACTTCTACTGGAAGACTATTCCATACATCCACTACCCTCTCAGTAATGTAATACTTTCATTAGTCCCTGGCCTTATCTTATATCTAGGATAGCCTTATACCTATACCATGCATGCTTAAACTCCTTCACTGTATTAACCTCTACCACTTCTACTGGAAGACTATTCCATACATCCACTACCCTCTCAGTAAAGTAATACTTTCATTAGTCCCTGGCCTTATCTTATATCTAGAATAGCCTTATACCTATCCCACGCATGCTTAAACTCCTTCACTGTATTACCTCTACCACTTCTACTGGAAGACTATTCCATACATCCACTAACCTCTCAGTAATGTAATACTTTCATTAGTCCCTGGCCTTATCTTATATCTAGGATAGCCTTATACCTATCCCATGCATGCTTAAACTCCTTCACTGTATTAACCTCTACCACTTCTACTGGAAGACTATTCCATACATCCACTACCCTCTCAGTAATGTAATACTTTCATTAGTCCCTGGCCTTATCTTATATCTAGGATAGCCTTATACCTATCCCACGCATGCTTAAACACCTTCACTGTATTAACCTCTACCACTTCTACTGGAAGACTATTCCATACATCCACTACCCTCTCAGTAATGTAATACTTTCATTAGTCCCTGGCCTTATCTTATATCTAGGATAGCCTTATACCTATCCCATGCATGCTTAAACTCCTTCACTGTATTAACCTCTACCACTTCTACTGGAAGACTATTCCATGCATCCACTACCCTCTCAGTAAAGTAATACTTTCATTAGTCCCTGGCCTTATCTTATATCTAGAATAGCCTTATACCTATCCCATGCATGCTTAAACTCCTTCACTGTATTAACCTCTACCACTTCTACTGGAAGACTATTCCATACATCCACTACCCTCTCAGTAATGTAATACTATCATTAGTCCCTGACCTTATATCTAGGATAGCCTTATACCTATCCCATGCATGCTTAAACTCCTTCACTGTATTAACCTCTACCACTTCTACTGGAAGACTATTTCATACATCCACTACCCTCTCAGTAATGTAATACTTTCATTAGTCCCTGGCCTTATCTTATATCTAGGATAGCCTTATACCTATCCCATGCATGCTTAAACTCCTTCACTGTATTAACCTCTACCACTTCTACTGGAAGACTATTTCATACATCCACTACCCTCTCAGTAATGTAATACTTTCATTAGTCCCTGGCCTTATCTTATATCTGGATAGCCTTATACCTATCCCATGCATGCTTAAACTCCTTCACTGTATTAACCTCTACCACTTCTACTGGCAGGCTATTCCATGCATCCACTACCCTCTCAGTAAAGTAATACTTTCATTAGTCCCGGACCTTATCTTATATCTAGGATAGCCTTATACCTATCCCATGCATGCTTAAACTCCTTCACTGTATTAACCTCTACCACTTCTACTGGCAGGCTATTCCATGCATCCACTACCCTCTCAGTAATGTAATACTTTCATTAGTCCCTGACCTTATCTTATATCTAGGATAGCCTTATACCTATCCCATGCATGCTTAAACTCCTTCACTGTATTAACCTCTACCACTTCTACTGGAAGACTATTCCATACATCCACTACCCTCTCAGTAATGTAATACTTTCATTAGTCCCTGGCCTTATCTTATATCTAGGATAGCCTTATACCTATCCCATGCATGCTTAAACTCCTTCACTGTATTAACCTCTACCACTTCTGCTGGAAGACTATTCCATACATCCACTACCCTCTCAGTAATGTAATACTTTCATTAGTCCCTGGCCTTATCTTATATCTAGGATAGCCTTATACCTATCCCATGCATGCTTAAACTCCTTCACTGTATTAACCTCTACCACTTCTACTGGAAGACTATTCCATAAATCCACTACCCTCTCAGTAATGTAATACTTTCATTAGTCCCTGACCTTATCTTATATCTAGGATAGCCTTATACCTATCCCACGCATGCTTAAACACCTTCACTGTATTAACCTCTACCACTTCTACTGGAAGACTATTCCATACATCCACTACCCTCTCAGTAATGTAATACTATCATTAGTCCCTGACCTTATATCTAGGATAGCCTTATACCTATCCCATGCATGCTTAAACTCCTTCACTGTATTAACCTCTACCACTTCTACTGGAAGACTATTTCATACATCCACTACCCTCTCAGTAATGTAATACTTTCATTAGTCCCTGGCCTTATCTTATATCTAGGATAGCCTTATACCTATCCCATGCATGCTTAAACTCCTTCACTGTATTAACCTCTACCACTTCTACTGGAAGACTATTTCATACATCCACTACCCTCTCAGTAATGTAATACTTTCATTAGTCCCTGGCCTTATCTTATATCTGGATAGCCTTATACCTATCCCATGCATGCTTAAACTCCTTCACTGTATTAACCTCTACCACTTCTACTGGCAGGCTATTCCATGCATCCACTACCCTCTCAGTAAAGTAATACTTTCATTAGTCCCGGACCTTATCTTATATCTAGGATAGCCTTATACCTATCCCATGCATGCTTAAACTCCTTCACTGTATTAACCTCTACCACTTCTACTGGCAGGCTATTCCATGCATCCACTACCCTCTCAGTAATGTAATACTTTCATTAGTCCCTGACCTTATCTTATATCTAGGATAGCCTTATACCTATCCCACGCGTGCTTAAACTCCTTCACTGTATTACCCTCTACCACTTGTACTGGAAGACTATTCCATACATCCACTACCCTCTCAGTAATGTAATACTTTCATTAGTCCCTGGCCTTATCTTATATCTAGGATAGCCTTATACCTATCCCATGCATGCTTAAACTCCTTCACTGTATTAACCTCTACCACTTCTGCTGGAAGACTATTCCATACATCCACTACCCTCTCAGTAATGTAATACTTTCATTAGTCCCTGGCCTTATCTTATATCTAGGATAGCCTTATACCTATCCCATGCATGCTTAAACTCCTTCACTGTATTAACCTCTACCACTTCTGCTGGAAGACTATTCCATACATCCACTACCCTCTCAGTAATGTAATACTTTCATTAGTCTCTGGCCTTATCTTATATCTAGGATAGCCTTATACCTATGCCATGCATGCTTAAACTCCTTCACTGTATTAACCTCTACCACTTCTACTGGAAGACTATTCCATACATCCACTACCCTCTCAGTAATGTAATACTTTCATTAGTCTCTGGCCTTATCTTATATCTAGGATAGCCTTATACCTATCCCATGCATGCTTAAACTCCTTCACTGTATTAACCTCTACCACTTCTACTGGAAGACTATTCCATACATCCACTACCCTCTCAGTAATGTAATACTTTCATTAGTCCCTGGCCTTATCTTATATCTAGGATAGCCTTATACCTATCCCACGCATGCTTAAACTCCTTCATTAACCTCTACCACTTCTACTGGAAGACTATTCCATACATCCACTACCCTCTCAGTAATGTAATACTTTCATTAGTCCCTGACCTTATCTTATATCTAGGATAGCCTTATACCTATCCCATGCATGCTTTAACTCCTTCACTGTATTAACCTCTACCACTTCTACTGGAAGACTGTTCCATGCATCTACTACCCTCTCAATACAGTAATACTTTCATTAGTCCCTGGCCTTATCTTATATCTAGGATAGCCTTATACCTATCCCATGCGTGCTTAAACTCCTTCACTGTATTAACCTCTACCACTTCTACTGGAAGACTATTCCATACACCCACTACCCTCTCAGTAATGTAATACTTTCATTAGTCCCTGGCCTTATCTTATATCTAGGATAGCCTTATACCTATCCCACGCATGCTTAAACTCCTTCACTGTATTAACCTCTACCACTTCTACTGGAAGACTATTCCATACATCCACTACCCTCTCAGTAATGTAATACTTTCATTAGTCCCTGGCCTTATCTTATATCTAGAATAGCCTTATACCTATCCCATGCATGCTTAAACTCCTTCACTGTATTAACCTCTACCACTTCTACTGGAAGACTATTCCATGCATCCACTACCCTCTCAGTAATGTAATACTTTCATTAGTCCCTGGCCTTATCTTATATCTAGAATAGCCTTATACCTATCCCATGCATGCTTAAACTCCTTCACTGTATTAACCTCTACCACTTCTATTGGAAGACTATTCCATGTATCCACTACCCTCCCAGTAATGTAATAATTTCATTAGTCCCTGGCCTTATCTTATATCTAGAAGAGCCTTATACCTATCCCATGCATGCTTAAACTCCTTCACTGTATTAACCTCTACCACTTCTACTGGAAGACTATACCATACATCCACTACCCTCTCAGTAAAGTAATACTATCATTAGTCCCTGGCCTTATCTTATATCTAGAATAGCCTTATACCTATCCCACGCTCTCTCTCCCGTGTCCTCACAGGGGAGCAGCAGGTTCCTCTCTGGGTGAAGAAGGGCACCATGAAGTTCCCCAGTGACCCGGACACCCCGCTGATAATGATTGGCCCGGGGACTGGAGTCGCCCCATTCCGTGCTGTGATAAAGGAGAGATCATGCCACAGTGCAGCGGGTGAGTAACTCTCGCCCTCTAATTACCAAGTCTGCTTCCACGTGTGTTAAGACATCACTGTCGTAAATAATCAGGGTAATACGGACTCAGAGTAACGGGGAGGGGGGGGGGCAGGGGTAACAGAGTCCCCCCTGTTGTTGGGGGAGTCGATATCCGGTATCTATACACCCAGCAGGGAGCTGAATTGCTGTGAGTGATGGGATTTGCAGTGCGACATCATCTGACTCTTTCAGGAAATTATTTGTTCTTCGGGTGCCGCGGAGAATCCAAAGATTACTACTTCCAGCAGGAGTGGGCAGATCTGGTGAAAGGGGGGCTTCTCACAATCTACACGGCTTTCTCTAGAGACCAGGTAATTCCCAGCCATCTACATTATATGTAACCGCGCACTGACTGGCTGTCTAACATGCTAATCATTATATGTAACCGCGCACTGACTGGCTGTCTAACTCGCTAATCATTATATGTAACCGCGCACTGACTGGCTGTCTAACACGCTAATCATTATATGTAACCGCGCACTGACTGGCTGTCTAACACACGAATCATTATATGTAACCGCGCACTGACTGGCTGTCTAACACGCTAATCATTATATGTAACCGCGCACTGACTGGCTGTCTAACATGCTAATCATTATATGTAACCGCGCACTGACTGGCTGTCTAACACGCTAATCATTATATGTAACCGCGCACTGACTGGCTGTCTAACACACGAATCATTACATGTAACCGCGCACTGACTGGCTGTCTAACATGCTAATCATTATATGTAACCGCGCACTGACTGGCTGTCTAACATGCTAATCATTATATGTAACCGCGCACTGACTGGCTGTCTAACACGCTAATCATTATATGTAACCGCGCACTGACTGGCTGTCTAACATGCTAATCATTATATGTAACCGCGCACTGACTGTCTGTCTAACATGCTAATCATTATATGTAACCGCGCACTGACTGTCTGTCTAACATGCTAATCATTATATGTAACCGCGCACTGACTGGCTGTCTAACATGCTAATCATTATATGTAACCGCGCACTGACTGGCTGTCTAACATGCTAATCATTATATGTAACCGCGCACTGACTGGCTGTCTAACACGCTAATCATTATATGTAACCGCGCACTGACTGGCTGTCTAACACGCTAATCATTACATGTAACCACGCACTGACTGTCTGTCTAACACGCTAATCATTATATGTAACCGCGCACTGACTGGCTGTCTAACATGCTAATCATTATATGTAACCGCGCACTGACTGGCTGTCTAACATGCTAATCATTATATGTAACCACGCACTGACTGGCTGTCTAACACGCTAATCATTATATGTAACCGCGCACTGACTGGCTGTCTAACACGCTAATCATTATATGTAACCGCGCACTGACTGGCTGTCTAACACGCTAATCATTATATGTAACCGCGCACTGACTGGCTGTCTAACACGCTAATCATTATATGTAACCGCGCACTGACTGGCTTTCTAACACGCTAATCATTATATGTAACCGCGCACTGACTGGCTGTCTAACACGCTAATCATTATATGTAACCGCGCACTGACTGGCTGTCTAACACGCTAATCATTATATGTAACCGCGCACTGACTGGCTGTCTAACACGCTAATCATTATATGTAACCGCGCACTGACTGGCTGTCTAACACGCTAATCATTATATGTAACCGCGCACTGACTGGCTGTCTAACACGCTAATCATTACATGTAACCGCGCACTGACTGGCTGTCTAACACGCTAATCATTATATGTAACCGCGCACTGACTGGCTGTCTAACTCGCTAATCATTACATGTAACCGCGCACTGACTGGCTGTCTAACACGCTAATCATTATATGTAACCGCGCACTGACTGGCTGTCTAACTCGCTAATCATTACATGTAACCGCGCACTGACTGGCTGTCTAACACGCTAATCATTACATGTAACCGCGCACTGACTGGCTGTCTAACACGCTAATCATTATATGTAACCGCGCACTGACTCGCTGTCTAACACGCTAATCAGTAGATTAATGTTATTTGGTTTTTATTAGGAGGATAAGATCTACGTTCAGCACCGTATTCGAGAGAATGGACGTCTGCTGTGGGATTTAATCCATAATGAACATGCGTATGTCTATATCGCTGGGTAAGGACAGCGTTGCAATCCTTGACCTGCACAGTGTTGTACATGTATGTTACTATCTGTGAAATGGGCTTACTCGCACTTTAAATCAATGTACACATCTCCAATAATTCTACACTGGAAATAATTTCTCCGGGGCTTTTAAATTCACTGACATCCAGTAAGGAGGGGCTTGGAGAGAGAGGCGGGGCTTGGAGAGATGGGCGGGACTGTTACTACGGTAACAGCAGTATCTCACCTTATGTTCTGTATTTAGGAGAGATTTACAGGATGTAGATATATTTTCCAGCGCTATAGGTGGGACTATATATTAGGGGGTAAGTTACACTCTCACCGGGCCTCTCTTCCTCTCCCGACAGCAATGCCAAGTCCATGCCCAGCGACGTGACAGACGCCTTGAAAGCCATTTTCAGCTCTGAAGGGGAGCTGTCTGCCTCGGACGCAGAGGACTATCTGGTCCAGCTAGAAAAATCCCAACATTTCCAGTCCGAAACCTGGTCTTAAACCCTGTGATATTACCGGGCCGAGCAGCACCCTGCAGCATGGTTACCTCTCCCGGACACACACAGGGGGCTACATGCCCCGATGAACATGCTCTGCTGCAGCTCCATCTCACCGTACTGGGACCAATCCACTCGTATTATGCACTGCGCCCCCCCCCCCCCCCCCCCCTGCACTGTCTGGACTCTGGCAGTGAGAGGGTTACATGGCACTGCTTCCAAACTGATCATGATCAGTGACCCTATTGTCTGTCCAGGATTTATTAATGAATCATTGTCATGATATTTATTGTCCATTTTCTGCATTATAATAGCTGTGTAATTATGAGGGGATCAGAAAGATCCATAGACTCTGCACTGAGGGGCTTTATTATTATTCTCAGACATTTCCTCCTTATATATCCAACAGCTTGCAAAATATACAGACACATACTGACAGAGGCTCCGTCCCCTAAACATCACTTATAGATCCAGAAAAAAGATCTATACATTGTGTCAGCATAATCGCAGCAAATGTGTCTGTGGTGACTGCTGCTTATCACATCACCTGGGGCTTGTACTTCATTCAATGGGAAATGTATAATTAGCAGATCAAGTCACAGGTGATGTCATAAGCATGAGACTTCACAGACACATGTAAAACATACTTCTCTTATTGTATGCAATTCTACTAATACAGTATAAGCAGTGTTTAGGTGATACAGTCACAGTATAAGCAGTGTTTGGGTGATACAGTCACAGTATAAGCAGTGTTTGGGTGATACAGTCACAGTATAAGCAGTGTTTAGGTGATACAGTCACAGTATAAGCAGTGTTTAGGTGATACAGTCACCGTATAAGCAGTGTTTGGGTGATACAGTCACAGTATAAGCAGTGTTTGGGTGATACAGTCACCGTATAAGCAGTGTTTGGGTGATACAGTCACAGTATAAGCAGTGTTTAGGTGATACAGTCACAGTATAAGCAGTGTTTAGGTGATACAGTCACAGTATAAGCAGTGTTTGGGTGATACAGTCACAGTATAAGCAGTGTTTAGGTGATACAGTCACAGTATAAGCAGTGTTTAGGTGATACAGTCACAGTATAAGCAGTGTTTAGGTGATACAGTCACAGTATAAGCAGTGTTTGGGTGATACAGTCACAGTATAAGCAGTGTTTGGGTAATACAGTCACAGTATAAGCAGTGTTTAGGTGATACAGTCACAGTATAAGCAGTGTTTAGGTGATACAGTCACAGTATAAGCAGTGTTTAGGTGATACAGTCACAGTATAAGCAGTGTTTGGGTGATACAGTCACAGTATAAGCAGTGTTTAGGTGATACAGTCACAGTATAAGCAGTGTTTAGATGATAGTCACAGTATAAGCAGTGTTTGGGTGATACAGTCACAGTATAAGCAGTGTTTGGGTGATACAGTCACAGTATAAGCAGTGTTTGGGTGATACAGTCACAGTATAAGCAGTGTTTAGCTGATCCAGTCACAGTATAAGCAGTGTTTGGGTGATACAGTCACAGTATAAGCAGTGTTTGGGTGATACAGTCACAGTATAAGCAGTGTTTGGGTGATACAGTCACAGTATAAGCAGTGTTTAGGTGACACGGTCACAGTATAAGCAGTGTTTAGGTGATCCAGTCACAGTATAAGCAGTGTTTGGGTGACACAGTCACAGTATAAGCAGTGTTTGGGTGATACAGTCACAGTATAAGCAGTGTTTGGGTGATACAGTCACAGTATAAGCAGTGTTTGGGTGATACAGTCACAGTATAAGCAGTGTTTAGGTGATACAGTCACAGTTTGTGGATAATCGCTCAGGTTCCTTTCTTGGTGATGAATGTCTGATTTAATATAAAAAAAAAATCTGTAACAAAAGACGGGTGAGATTTACACGAGGGTTTAATAAACACTATAGAGGCGCAGGGGGTGGATGATGTATTTTGGGGTTCTGTGTCTGTTATAGTGATATATACCTGGCTGTGTGCATGGTCTCAGTGTGATACATGGAAGGACAGTTTACTTCTGACACTTCATCCACCGTGCTGAGATCTGATTGTATCTTCATTAATACAGGGCTTTATTTACTAAGGAGCGTTATGCTGTTACATCTAATCATCTCAACGTCTCACACCTTTTATTAAACGGCAACTCCAGCAGACACTGTAACCTCACTATACACGGTGTGGGGTGAGTCCTGCTAGAAGAAGATATACATTAATATATAGACGATGCATACTGGGCACCAGACTGTCCCTTTAATGCTGACATTTCAATTAAACAAAGCTTTATATTTAGGCGGCCGTCCTCCTTTCAATCAGCATATCCAGCCCTCTCTGTATCAGACGCCTCCCTTCTCGTGGGACAGGACTTACTGGTGCAGTTACATTGGTGTGTGTGGGGATTTGTCCCGTATGTTAATCTGTCTGTGCTACACACCGGAGGATGAGGGTCTGACGCAGGTGAGATTTGCAGGCTTAGAAGGGGTTATATTCCAGCCCAATCTAGCCCTAAAACCAAACTGTTGTAATAATGTGGGTTTATGTATAAAGGTCAATTCTAGGGCAAAGTTCTAAAAGTGATGTAATCAGCAGGAACATTCCATAGAGATATCAGCAGGAACATTCCATTGGTTTCCATGGTGATATCAGTAGGAGCATTCCATTGGTTTCCATGGAGATATCAGCAGGAACATTCCTTTGGTTTCCATGGTGATATCAGCAGGAACATTCATTTGGTTTCCATGGTGATATCAGTAGGAGCATTCCATTGGTTTCCATGGAGATATCAGCAGGAACATTCCTTTGGTTTCCATGGTGATCTGAGCAGGAACATTCCACTGGTTCCCATCGTGGCTGCTCCACTTGCAGACCTTTGCCCCACATTTACCCTTCATATATACCCCAGCCTGTGAGTCGACTCTGCATTGTAATGACATGAGCTGAACACATCTGAGAACCGGTTTCTGATTTCTAATCGCTGATTAAATACCCGAATTCACTTAAAGAGAGCGTAACATTTAACCCCCAGTGCAGTTTAGAGGATGGAGCACGTTCATATCCTTACAGAACGGTTGTGAACCCACCATGTTTTTACTGCTAGCTCAGCAGGTAATGAGAGTTTGTTGTATACAGGGGGCAGCCATTACTGTCTCATCTGTGTGTTCTACTGTCAGAGACCAGCTGGATTCTGATTGGCTGGACTGAGTTCTGCTGTGAGTTTTTCTCATGATATTTGGATAATACTTTCTATAGCCTATGATGTAAATGGCTGTATACACTGCAAACAGGTAAGCATAAGATCCGGTGCATGGATGGGCCTTCCAGCAGAAGTGGTAGATGTTAGTGAAGGAATTGAAACATTATATATATATATATTATATAATGAGAAAATGTGTTTTCTATGTCTCTAATGTTATGTATTTGCTGCCAACACAATGTATGGATCAGTGCTAATACTGGGGTCTATTCAGTAAAAGGGGAGATCAGGTGAGATGCACATTGCAGCTCACTAGTTTATCTATATATTGTGCAGGGACAAACCTGGTGAGCTTCCCCCGCTAAGCAAACTCCCCATGACTGTCCCTGCACAATGTATAGCTAAATCAGTGAAATAAGATCATCTCACCTTTAGCGGATAGCCCCCCACGATGAATGTAGCGAATAGCCCCCCATGGTGAATGTAGCGGATAGCCCCCCACGGTGAATGTAGCGGATAGCCCCCCATGGTGAATGTAGCGAATAGCCCCCCACGGTGAATGTAGCGGATAGCCCGCCACGGTGAATGTAGCGGATAGCCCGCCACGGTGAATGTAGCGAATAGCCCCCCATGGTGAATGTAGCGGATAGCCCCCACGGTGAATGTAGCGGATAGCCCCCCACGATGAATGTAGCGAATAGCCCCCCATGGTGAATGTAGCGGATAGCCCCCCATGGTGAATGTAGCGAATAGCCCCCCACGGTGAATGTAGCGGATAGCCCGCCACGGTGAATGTAGCGGATAGCCCGCCACGGTGAATGTAGCGGATAGCCCGCCACGGTGAATGTAGCGGATAGCCCCCCACGGTGAATGTAGCGGATAGCACCCCACTGTGAATGTAGCGGATAGCCCCCCATGGTGAATGTAGCGGATAGCCCCCCACTGTGAATGTAGCGGATAGCCCCCCACGGTGAATGTAGCGGATAGCCCCCCATGGTGAATGTAGCGGATAGCCCCCCACGGTGAATGTAGCGGATAGCCCCCCACGGTGAATGTAGCGGATAGCCCCCCACTGTGAATGTAGCGGATAGCCCCCCACTGTGAATGTAGCGGATAGCCCCCCACGGTGAATGTAGCGGATAGCCCCCCACTGTGAATGTAGCGGATAGCCCCCACTGTGAATGTAGCGGATACCCCCCCACTGTGAATGTAGCGGATAGCCCCCCACGGTGAATGTAGCGGATAGCCCCCCACGGTTAATGTAGCGAATAGCCCCCCACGGTGAATGTAGCGAATAGCCCCCCACGGTGAATGTAGCGAATAAACACAGTTTAGATTGATGCATATTATGTACATAATTCTATCTGGAACCAAAGATGAGGCAAAGTCCCAATTCCAGAGTGAGGATTTTACAGCCAGTATGTGTCGGGAGAGTCGAGTTCACCCTTTTTACTTCATTATTACCTCCATAGACACTGAGCAGCACTGCACACCGTATCAGCATGGATCACGCAGAATCCCCTCATGGAGACGCTGACCGCTTCCTGGCAGAACATGGCCCCTTACCCACTGCGTCCAACAACGTGCAGGATTCGACACGCGCCGCTGCGTGTACGGTCGGTGTGATGGAGCGTGGCGAGGAACATGGCCCCTTACCCACTGCGTCCAACAACGCACAGGATTCGACACGCGCGGCTGCGTGTACGGTCGGTGTGATGGAGCGTGGCGAGGAACATGGCCCCTTACCCACTGCGTCCAACAACGCACAGGATTCGACACGCGCGCCTGTGTGTACGGTCGGTGTGATGGAGTGTGGCGAGGAACATGGCCCCTTACCCACTGCGTCCAACAACGCGCAGGATTCGACACGCGCGCCTGTGTGTACGGTCGGTGTGATGGAGCGTGGCGAGGAACATGGCCACTCAGATTGTCCTGTGACTACAAGTCAAACCAAACCAGCTGTGCCGCTGCCGGGGCCCCAGACCGGTGGGGAGACAAGGCCATCAATGGTTTCAACAAGTAACCCAGACCGTATGGACTCTCATCCAAGTAAAATGGGGAATCAGAGGGTAACCTTGGCACAGGGACTTGAAGAAACAGTTGCAATGGAGGAGCCAAAGCCATTACCCAAGGCTGCTGATCACGACGGTGGGACCAGTGTTCCCCCTGAGGTCCAGACTCACCCACCGGATAATCCAAGGCATTCCTCGGGCTTGTGCCAGTCCCATATGGGAATCAAGGTTTTGGAAGAGCGAAGGGCCGAGGTCTCCCAGGAGGCCTCAATGCCTCTACTAGAGGAGGTCTATTCGGGGGAGGCTGGTTCAGAGCAGGAATGTGCGATCTGCACGGAGTTATATGACACCAGTGCCCACAAGAAATCTCTGCTCCACTGCAACCACGTCTTCTGTGACACGTGCATTAACACTATGCTAAACCCAGCCAACCAAGGCCGACTCAAATGCCCTCTTTGCCGCCAGACCACACCCATGCCCCAGTGGGAGATCCAAAGGATGCAGGAAGAAATGCTCATCAATGTCCGGCGCTATTATGAGCCGGCCCCCGCTGCTCCCGAACCCCTGGTCAGGGGGCCGGGGTTGTATGGGGCCTTGGATTTCCGCTTCCAGAGGAGCTGCCAGACCGATCGGCGGTTCAATGTCTCGCCGTGTTGCCGTTACTCCACACGCTTCATCAACTGGATGAAAAACCTGCGCAGTCGCCATCGCTGCTTCTACGTCTTCATGCTGGTCGTCTTGCTGTTTACAAACGTTTTGGGCGTGCTGATGCTCTTCCTCCCCATCATGGCGATTATCTTGTTAATTATGCTGACTAAATAGTCCGGACCGTCGCTGCTCTTAAACTCTCTTATTTAATGGAAAATCCTTTATTTCTTTGAGAATCTCCTCTTTTTCTACGGTAATAAAACTGCACTGTTTGAATTACTGCCATTTCCTTGCTATTAACCTGAATAGATCTGACCTTAGCTCCACCCACTGTCTGAATCTGAAGGATTCCAAGCATACAGCTGTACTGTCACTGTAGCTTGGTCCCTCCTTGGCTCTAGCGGCCTGCTGGGACTGGGAGGATCAGTAAAGGGCTCAGACCTGAGCTGTTGCAGAGCATTATCTCCTAATACCATCATGGCAAGCTCAGGTTGCTGCAGGTTACACTGAGCTCCGTGAAGGAGGGACTCTGAACACTCAGCCAATCAGGAGAGTTGAGAGGTCTCTCCTGATTGGCTGAAACCTCCTTCTCTCCTGGATTGAAGCTGCCAGACCCGGCACTATCCCAGGGAATCCTAGACTCCAGACACATGTAAAACAATTGGCGTGTTCATCTTGGCATTTGCTTCAGTTTATTAATCTGTATATTCAAAGTATAAACACTGCTTAGGTGATGTGCTATTTAATGGGTCCTGTATGTGACACCTTGAGCAGGGGGTAGAAAGTAATCCCAATCCCTGCCCGGATTACTAACCTTAATCAAGCCTTTCCTGCTTGAGCACAGGTGTTCCCCTTAACACTTGTCCCCAAAGAGGTTTCTCCTGCCCCATGCTTGTTTCGAACCTTTCTATTTGCCTTAGAAGGAGGCATTAAATAAATACCCTGGGTATGATAACTCTGTTAATGACAGTTGTAGTTTGCTTAATGATAAGGTAACTGGCATGGCCCTCTCCGAGGTCACCTCTCTCCAGTAGTGCATTTAATGTGTGACAGTGGTTAACTCTCTGTATAATACACACCTGGACACACACTACAGCCTTGCACACACACAGTCAGCATGGGGTGCTGTATAATACACACCTGGACACACACTACAGCCTTGCACACACACAGTCAGCATGGGGTGCTGTATAATACACACTCTGCAGCCTTGCACACACACAGTCAGCATGGGGTGCTGTATAATACACACCTGGACACACTCTGCAGCCTTGCACACACACAGTCAGCATGGGGTGCTGTATAATACAAACCTGGACACACTCTGCAGCCTTGCACACACACAGTCAGCATGGGGTGCTGTATAATACACACCTGGACACACTCTACAGCCTTGCACACACACAGTCAGCATGGGGTGCTGTATAATACACACCTGGACACACTGCAGCCTTGCACACACACAGTCAGCATGGGGTGCTGTATAATACACACCTGGACACACACTACAGCCTTGGACACACACAGTCAGCATGGGGTGCTGTATAATACACACCTGGACACACTCTGCAGCCTTGCACACACACAGTCAGCATGGGGTGCTGTATAATACACACCTGGACACACACTACAGCCTTGCACACACACAGTCAGCATGGGGTGCTGTATAATACACACCTGGACACACTCTGCAGCCTTGCACACACACAGTCAGCATGGGGTGCTGTATAATACAAACCTGGACACACTCTGCAGCCTTGCACACACACAGTCAGCATGGGGTGCTGTATAATACACACCTGGACACACTCTACAGCCTTGCACACACACAGTCAGCATGGGGTGCTGTATAATACACACCTGGACACACTGCAGCCTTGCACACACACAGTCAGCATGGGGTGCTGTATAATACACACCTGGACACACACTACAGCCTTGGACACACACAGTCAGCATGGGGTGCTGTATAATACACACCTGGACACACTCTGCAGCCTTGCACACACACAGTCAGCATGGGGTGCTGTATAATACACACCTGGACACACACTACAGCCTTGCACACACACAGTCAGCATGGGGTGCTGTATAATACACACCTGGACACACACTACAGCCTTGCACACACACAGTCAGCATGGGGTGCTGTATAATACACACCTAGACACACACTACAGCCTTGCACACACACAGTCAGCATGGGGTGCTGTATAATATACACCTGGACACACACTACAGCTTTGCGCACACACACAGTCAGCATGGGGTGCTGTATAATACAAACCTGGACACACTCTGCAGCCTTGCACACACACAGTCAGCATGGGGTTCTGTATAATATACACCTGGACACACACTACAGCCTTGCACACACACAGGCAGCATGGGGTGCTGTATAATACACACCTGGACACACTCTACAGCCTTGCGCACACATACAGTCAGCGTGGGGTGCTGTATAATACACACCTGGACACACACACTACAGCCTTGCACACACACACAGTCAGCGTGGGGTGCTGTATAATACACACCTGTACACACACACATATTACAGCCTTGCACACACACACACACAGTCAGCATGGGGTGCTATATAATACACACCTGGACACACACTACAGCCTTGCACACACACAGTCAGCATGAGGTGCTGTATAATACACACCTGGACACACACACACACTAAAACCTTGCACACATACAGTCAGCATGGGGTGCTGTATAATACACACCTGTACACACACACTACAGCCTTGCACACACACAGTCAGCATGGGGTGCTGTATAATACACACCTGTACACACACACTACAGCCTTGCACACACACAGTCAGCATGGGGTGCTGTATAATACACACCTGTGCACACACACACTACAGCCATGCACACACACAGTCAGCATGGGGTGCTGTATAATACACACCTGTACACACACACTACAGCCTTGCACACACACAGTCAGCATGGGGTGCTCTATAATACACACCTGTACACACACACACTACAGCCTTGCACACACACAGTCAGCATGGGGTGCTGTATAATACACACCTGTACACACACACACTACAGCCTTGCACACACACAGTCAGCATGGGGTGCTCTATAATACACACCTGTACACACACACACTACAGCCTTGCACACACACAGTCAGCATGGGGTGCTCTATAATACACACCTGTACACACACACACTACAGCCTTGCACACACACAGTCAGCATGGGGTGATGTATAATACACACCTGTACACACACACACTATAGCCTTGCACACACACAGTCAGCATGGGGTGCTCTATAATACACACCTGCACACACACACACTACAGCATTGCACACACACAGTCAGCGTGGGGTGCTGTATAATACAAACCTGGACACACTCTGCAGCCTTGCACACACACAGTCAGCGTGGGGTGCTGTATAATGTACACACACACAGTCAGTGTGGGGTGCTGTATAATGTACACACACACAGTCAGCGTGGGGTGCTGTATAATGTACACACACACAGTCAGCGTGGGGTGCTGTATAATGTACACACACACAGTCAGCGTGGGGTGCTGTATAATGTACACACACACAGTCAGCGTGGGGTGCTGTATAATGTACACACACACAGTCAGCGTGGGGTGCTGTATAATGTACACACACACAGTCAGCGTGGGGTGCTGTATAATGTACACACACACAGTCAGCGTGGGGTGCTGTATAATGTACACACACACAGTCAGCGTGGGGTGCTGTATAATGTACACACACACAGTCAGCGTGGGGTGCTGTATAATTTGGTAAATGGATTTTTATTACAGACAAGGTG
The DNA here is from genome assembly GCA_036172795.1 of Pelodytes ibericus. Taxonomy (NCBI): domain Eukaryota; kingdom Metazoa; phylum Chordata; class Amphibia; order Anura; family Pelodytidae; genus Pelodytes; species Pelodytes ibericus. The sequence goes on along the minus strand of CM069864.1, from coordinate 96,064,919 downwards.
ACCCATGCAATAATAATCATTGTATTACACCCCTTTCTATATATATATAGATAGAGGATATGTACAGAGCATTTTACACATCACGGGAGAGGAGGATAAGAATCTGGTGGTCCTGTGGGGTATGTTACACATCCAGTGCCGCTGCAGTTAGAGCTTATTGATGTGTTCTGGAATCTTTGCTCCGCCATTGAATAAGTAAAGCTTATCACACCCTTTGCGCCGTGTTCTATATCATCAGGCGCCAATACGCGCTCCTCCCGGCCGGGTTTCATCATATTGAGGCATCAGCGGGGAAAGCGTTTCCTAAAAAAGCAAAGTGTAGAAATGAGTCTGGGTGACAATTATCACATGACTTGCATGGAGATCAAGTGCGACGGCACAGGTGCCTGATGCGTTTCACCGTCAGGCTTCCTCGGAGGGAGGCGATATAAAAAGTAAGTTAAACCATATACTTTCCCATATCTCATCCTCTACTTCTCCCCCTTCTGCCTCAAGGTAACTAATTTCAAGCGACAGGGACACTCGGAGGAATCCTGACGGCGAAATGCATCAGGCGCCCGTGTCACACTTTTATTGACAATTTAATGGAATGCATTAATTTTTTAATATTCTGCTTTTAATATAATGAATTTCATCCATTTGCCGTGAATATTAATTATACTGTAAATCTGTGTCAGTTACACTATATTACTGCCATCAATACTCTATTCAGTTACATTGCATTCTCGATAGACTCGCGGGAACAACTCTATTTGCTGACCAGAGCAGCCAAATTCTTCCACACTCCTTGCCTCCTTTTGGATGCATGTCTCTTACCCAGTTTTACTATCATCAGTAGGACATTGTGTCCAGATTATAACCAGTGTAACCTCTTACTGGGCTGTAATCAGTGGTAATGCATATCATACTATAACCAGTCTAACCTCTTACTGGACTGTAATCAGTGGTAGCGCATATCATACTATAACCAGTGTAACCTCTTACTGGGCTGTAATCAGTGGTAATGCATATCATACTATAACCAGTGTAACCTCATACTGGACTGTAATCAGTGGTAATGCATATCATACTATAACCAGTCTAACCTCTTACTGGACTGTAATCAGTGGTAGCGCATATCATACTATAACCAGTGTAACCTCTTACTGGGCTGTAATCAGTGGTAGCGCATATCATACTATAACCAGTGTAACCTCTTACTGGGCTGTAATCAGTGGTAGCGCATATCATACTATAACCAGTGTAACCTCTTACTGGGCTGTAATCAGTGGTAATGCATATCATACTATAACCAGTCTAACCTCTTACTGGACTGTAATCAGTGGTAGCGCATATCATACTATAACCAGTGTAACCTCTTACTGGGCTGTAATCAGTGATAGCGCATATCATACTATAACCAGTGTAACCTCTTACTGGGCTGTAATCAGTGGTAGCGCATATCATACTATAACCAGTGTAACCTCTTACTGGGCTGTAATCAGTGGTAGCGCATATCATACTATAACCAGTCTAACCTCTTACTGGACTGTAATCAGTGGCAGCGCATATCATACTATAACCAGTGTAACCTCTTACTGGACTGTAATCAGTGGTAGCGCATATCATACTATAACCAGTGTAACCTCTTACTGGACTGTAATCAGTGGTAGCGCATATCATACTATAACCAGTGTAACCTCTTACTGGACTGTAATCAGTGGTAATGCATATCATACTATAACCAGTGTAACCTCTTACTGCACTGTAATCAGTGGTAGCGCATATCATACTATAACCAGTGTAACCTCTTACTGGACTGTAATCAGTGGCAGCGCATATCATACTATAACCAGTGTAACCTCTTACTGGACTGTAATCAGTGGTAGCGCATATCATACTATAACCAGTGTAACCTCTTACTGGACTGTTATCAGTGGTAGCGCATATCATACTATAACCAGTGTAACCTCTTACTGGACTGTAATCAGCGGCAGCGCATATCATACTATAACCAGTGTAACCTCTTACTGGACTGTAATCAGTGGTAGCGCATATCATACTATAACCAGTGTAACCTCTTACTGGACTGTTATCAGTGGTAGCGCATATCATACTATAACCAGTGTAACCTCTTACTGGACTGTAATCAGTGGCAGCGCATATCATACTATAACCAGTGTAACCTCTTACTGGACTGTAATCAGTGGTAGCGCATATCATACTATAACCAGTGTAACCTCTTACTGGACTGTAATCAGTGGTAATGCATATCATACTATAACCAGTGTAACCTCTTACTGGACTGTAATCAGTGGTAGCGCATATCATACTATAACCAGTCTAACCTCTTACTGGACTGTAATCAGTGGTAGCGCATATCATACTATATCCAGTGTAACCTCTTACTGCACTGTAATCAGTGGCAGCGCATATCATACTATAACCAGTGTAACCTCTTACTGGACTGTAATCAGTGGTAATGCATATCATACTATAACCAGTGTAACCTCTTACTGGACTGTAATCAGTGGTAGCGCATATCATACTATAACCAGTGTAACCTCTTACTGGACTATAATCAGTGGTAATGCATATCATACTATAACCAGTGTAACCTCTTACTGGACTGTAATCAGTGGTAGCGCATATCATACTATAACCAGTGTAACCTCTTACTGGGCTGTAATCAGTGGTAATGCATATCATACTATAACCAGTGTAACCTCTTACTGGGCTGTAATCAGTGGTAATGCATATCATACTATAACCAGTGTAACCTCTTACTGGACTGTAATCAGTGGTAGCGCATATCATACTATAACCAGTGTAACCTCTTACTGGACTGTAATCAGTGGTAGCGCATATCATACTATAACCAGTCTAACCTCTTACTGGACTGTAATCAGTGGTAGCGCATATCATACTATAACCAGTAGGAATTATTACATTGAACCCACTGATATCATGAGAGGGGAGACACCAGCACAGAGTTATCAGTGATGTCAGACTTGCAGGACTCGAGCAAGTTACAGATACACGGTGGGAGCCCTGCTTCCAGCAGGTCATTACCCTAGATTGCAGGTTTCGCACCCAGACCAACTTATTACTGACCTGAAGTAGTTGAGTAACTTGCGGAAGGGGTTCTTCCTGCGGGTGGGAGGAGGTGCTGCTCCTTTCTGCATTATATTGGGCTGTAATGTTCTGTCGGTCTCTTCCCAGGTTGGGGTCTGGGGCGGTGACCGTTCTATGATGTCCAGCATCTCAGCGCTCACCCACTGGCATGTATGACACTGAGTGATGTCTGCCTCCGACCCGAAAGGGGCAAATAGAGTGAGACTACCACAGACCGGGCAGGATGGCATGTTGGGGTCGATAAAGTCCAAGATGTCGCACTCCTCCTCATCCTCCTCTTCCTCCATCGTCTCAAAGTAAGGCACCCTGGTGTTAATGGGCAGCGTTTGGATCCCGTCTTCTCCAAACACATCATTAAACACGCGGCAGATGGGACAGGAGATACTGTAACCGTTGTCCACTCCGAGCTTGTTGAGGCAACCCTCGCAGAAGGTATGCAAGCACACGGGCAGAATCCGGGGCTTCAGCGAGCCTTGCGGCCGATAGTCCTCCAGACAAACCGTACAGCGCAGAACATCCGGAGAAATATCTCTGCCTAGATCCAGAGCCATCGTCTGAAGACCACCCAAGAGATCACTCAGTGGTTTAAAAGCAGCACATTCACAAGAAGGGTGGACCCCACATCAAGGGGTGGCTGATATGGATTCTTCAGGGTTCTTTGGACAACCTCTGACCATCCAGGGGTGGTGACCGAGTGAGGATGGGTGCCAGCAGCATTCTGCCCTCGTACAACAATGTGTAACTGACTGTTGTGGTGTGGGTCATTAGATCCAGACTCCGGTGTGTTTAATTTGGGTGGATACAACGGGTCTGTAGAGCAGGGGTGATGTCAGACCCCCGGGTTCTGCTCATGGTGTCTGTCGCTGCTGAATCAGAAGCTCTAATGATTGATCATTAACAATGTAGAAGGGATTGTCTGACAGCGGATCAGTTTCAGTTAACCCTTTGTTGGTGAGTCAGGATGTTCCTAGTGCGTTTGTACCATTGGTGGCTACGTGGCTCTTAGTGAACATCCCCAAAGGGTCACACGAGTGGATTAAATGCACAGGGATCGGTGTCAGGCAGCACACGCAGGGCCACATTACAGTCACATATATAGTTACATGCTAGCTTAGGTTTATTAAACACTTACGTCCATCAAGTTCCACCCTTTTCCTAATCCTTTGTTTACTGCTGTTGATCCAAAAGGAGATTTAAAAAATATTATTTAAAATTCTGCTTTAAATGGGGGACAAATTCCTTCTCCGCCTTTTATTGTAATTTCTAATGTTTTATTGTGAAGATTTATGTTTTGGTTTATAACTTAAGTGCCATATTTTATAAATACGTTTATATTATTATTATTTATAAATTTTAGTGAATTTATATAATTGTATTTAAATATAAAGACCGTCTATATTAGAGTTTATGCTGTAGAATGAAGTCTTCATAAATGAAGTCTAATTCATCCAATTCCTCTGCACCTGCTGTTCTGTACAGTTACCAGCAGGGGGCAGCAGTACAGCTCCGAATTCATCCCATAGTTTCATAACCATCACTGATTAGCATTGTGGGAAATGTTTTATTCTTGCCGTTCAGCTGAAATTGGAGAATTTTTCCAACTCAGCTACTTTGGCCTCAAGTTTGCAATTCCCTTCTCAATTCCCACAGAATTATCTCTCTTGTGAATAAGGGCCATGTAGAAGACTATAACTCTCCAGGATGGTGGGTTAGTTCTAGGAACCCACGTCTGACTGCTCCCCCAGTACAATACAAAGTAATATATCCCACAAACTCTCCAAATAAACTGGGATCTTTATCATCCAGGGTTCAGTTAGTGCAAATTACACACAGTGCAGAATAACAAGGATTTAAACATCACAATGTTAATTAGTTTTTACCTGTGGGGTAATGAGTATCTCTGTATAACACCAGCATGTCCCATAACCCTGTAATGACTGGTAACACAGGTTTTAGCTATTTAGCCCCTGCTCATTACAAACATTGCCTTTCTGACAGATCCCATCCCTGCAGGTACTGAACAAAGTCTAGAACCTGCTCTGGAACAAGTTCCAAGGAATGCGGTCGGAATGGCTGCTAGACAAGTTCTGGTGCGTGTTGTGCCAGGGTGATGATACATGGCTGACATGGCTTGGCAAAGAAAAAGCTAGGAAGGATGTTAGGATACCGTATTTCCAGGGGGAGATCTAAGGAAGCTGCACAGTCTTATGAGCCTGGTCCATGCCACTGAACCTGTGCTGGTCTCTTGGGACAAGTTGCACCAACACCAACAAGAGTTAGAAGCCCAGGAACCCTTGTGTCGGCCCATACTGTCCAGTCCCGAGTGCAATGCCTCACAATGTGTTATTACTCCCACTTTCCTGAGATCCGTCGGTATAGATGGTGCTCACGGCAGGGTGAGATGCAGTGTGAGTGTCCGATTGTTCTTGTGCATGCTGGGCAGTGACATTGGCGCTCCTGGTAACGTGCCGGCGGGCTTGTAGAAAGGTGAACCAGCTGGTGAACTTGCTCTTAAACCTATCGGAAGCGAAACAGTAAAGCACTGGATCCAGGCAACAGTTGGTTCCTGAGAGCATCCAGGTGATGTAATAGGCAACCTCCAAGCTTTCCAGCAAGGAGCAGAACGTGGGACAGAACAAGGCGATGGTGACAGCCAAGGTTCTGGTGACGTGGACCGGAACGTAACAGACGATGAAGATAACCATGGAGATGCTAATTGTCCTTATAGATTTACTTATCATCGCTTTACTGGCCGGGTTCATGGGGTTCACTTGCAGGATGAACCTACTTAGGCGGCTGTAGCAAATGATTGTGATTGTGAGAGGGAAGAGAAGCCCGGAGAAGATCACCCAGTTCCAGACAAAGAACAGCGCCGCCAGTTCTGTTTGGTGGACACTGAGACATTTGGTGGCATTGTGAATTTCTGAGGTTTTCATAGTGATGAAGAATGGAAAGCCTTGGAAACAGAGGCACCCCCAGACGATGAGACAGAGCTTGGTGATGAAGGACTTTCTGGTCAAAACGGAGGTCTTTACCTTGTGAGCCACAGTGAAGTACCGGTGAAGGCTGATCAGGGTGAGGAAGCTGATGCTCCCGTACATGTGAGTGCTGAGCAAGAAGACTTTCAGCTGGCAGAGGAAGGTCCCAAACGCCCAATGATCGGTCAGGGAATATATAATGATGAGAGGAGCAGCGGGGGTGATGATGGCATCCGAGATGGCCAAATTAAACTGCAGGATGGTGGTGCAATTCCAGGGGCTGATTCGGGACCAGAAGATCCATAAACTGATACAGTTCAGGAGGAAACCGACAAAGAAGACTAAACTCAAGAATATGGGGATGACCGGGGAGATTCTCTGAGGATCACAGCCAGTGACATTTACTGATATGTTCGACATTCTGGCCAATAGCGATGTCAGAAATAGCCTGGAAAACAAATTCAAATAAAAAGCTAATTCATTTTTTAAATGCATCTTTGTATTAAAAAATAAATACATTTGTGTATATTACATAGTTACATATATAGTTACATACTTACATATATAGTTACATACTTACATATATAGTTACATACTTACATATATAGTTACATACTTACATATATAGTTACATAGTTACATATATAGTTACATACTTACATATATAGTTACATACTTACATATATAGTTACATACTTACATATATAGTTACATACTTACATATTAGTTTAGGTTGAATAAAGACTTGCATCCATCAAGTTCGACCCTTTTCCTTTTCCATGTTAATCGCTGTTGATCCAAAAGAAGCCAAATAAAAACCCCTTCAGCAATTTGCAATTGTGATGAAGGGCACAAGTCCAGAGATCTATCAGTCAAACCAGGAATATGTGTCGTATAGAGGGTGCTACATGCTGTACCCCTTAAAGTCCACTGACCCCCCATCAAATGAGGAAACGGGAGACCCCCACTTACAGTAACCGAATTAAGAGAAGTGATTCTTGATGTGATGGTAAATCTAGTTTATATTTAATAACATTTCGGCTGAGTCCAGCACACGCCTGTTGATCCTCAGTCACAGTTCCTCTTTCGTTCCTTACTTGCTAATGGACGCCGTGGGCATTTCCTATGCAGAGGGTCGATAACGTGGTTTATGGGGGGCTATTTTGCTAGCAGTGTTTGCAGAGCTTCTCTGCCGTATTTCAGGTGTAATTAGGCCTGCCACCTTTTCTTCAGAACAATACCGGCCTTGGTACTGTCTCTATAGACTTAACATTGGCCTGATGCCAATTTTTTACCGGCCTGCTGGTAAAATACCGGCCAGGTGGCAACCCTAGGTGTAATAGATGAATCTTTATCCATCGGTTGAACTGCTGCTTGGAGCCTGCAGAATGTACACTGGATGCACACTGGATGCACACTGGATGCTCACTGGATGTACACTGGATGCTCACTGGATGTACACTGGATGTACACTGGATGTACACTGGATGCTCACTGGATGTACACTGAATGCACACTGAATGCACACTGAATGCACACTGGATGCACACTGGATGCACACTGAATGCACACTGGATGCACACTGGATGCACACTGGATGCACACTGAATGCACACTGAATGCACACTGGATGCACACTGGATGCACACTGAATGCACACTGAATGCACACTGGATGCACACTGGATGCACACTGAATGCACACTGGATGCACACTGGATGTACACTGGATGCACACTGGATGCACACTGGATGCTCACTGGATGCACACTGGATGCTCACTGGATGCTCACTGGAGCACGCAGCCATTACAAGCTATTACCATGCTCACCCCTTCCTGAACTAGATGTGTGCTTAAATACAGAAGTCTGAGGCTTGCCACATCAAAGCTGGAAGAAAGACGTAACGGGGGGGATATGATAGAAACATTTATATACATAAAGGGAATCAACACAGTAACGGAGGAGAGTATATTTATAGGAAGAAAAACTACCACAACTAGAGGACATAGTCTGAAATTAGAGGGGAAAAGATTTAACATAATATCAGGAAGTATTACTTTACTGAGAGGGTAGTGGATGTATGGAATAGTCTTCCAGTAGAAGTGGTAGAGGTTAATACAGTGAAGGAGTTTAAGCATGCATGGGATAGGTATAAGGCTATCCTAGATATAAGATAAGGCCAGGGACTAATGAAAGTATTACATTACTGAGAGGGTAGTGGATGTATGGAATAGTCTTCCAGTAGAAGTGGTAGAGGTTCATACAGTGAAGGAGTTTAAGCATGAATGGGATAGGTATAAGGCTATCCTAGATATAAGATAAGGCCAGGGACTAATGAAAGTATTACTTTACTGAGAGGGTAGTGGATGTATGGAATAGTCTTCCAGTAGAAGTGGTAGAGGTTAATACAGTGAAGGAGTTTAAGCATGCATAGGATAGGTATAAGGCTATCCTAGATATAAGATAAGGCCAGGGACTAATGAAAGTATTACTTTACTGAGAGGGTAGTGGATGTATGGAATAGTCTTCCAGTAGAAGTGGTAGAGGTTCATACAGTGAAGGAGTTTAAGCATGAATGGGATAGGTATAAGGCTATCCTAGATATAAGATAAGGCCAGGGACTAATGAAAGTATTACTTTACTGAGAGGGTAGTGGATGTATGGAATAGTCTTCCAGTAGAAGTGGTAGAGGTTAATACAGTGAAGGAGTTTAAGCATGCGTGGGATAGGTATAAGGCTATCCTAGATATAAGATAAGGTCAGGGACTAATGAAAGTATTACATTACTGAGAGGGCAGTGGATGTATGGAATAGTCTTCCAGTAGAAGTGGTAGAGGTTAATACAGTGAAGGAGTTTAAGCATGCGTGGGATAGGTATAAGGCTATCCTAGATATAAGATAAGGCCAGGGACTAATGAAAGTATTACATTACTGAGAGGGTAGTGGGTGTATGGAATAGTCTTCCAGTAGAAGTGGTAGAGGTTAATACAGTGATGGAGTTTAAGCATGCGTGGGATAGGTATAAGGCTATCCTAGATATAAGATAAGGTCAGGGACTAATGAAAGTATTACATTACTGAGAGGGTAGTGGATGTATGGAATAGTCTTCCAGTAGAAGTGGTAGAGGTTAATACAGTGATGGAGTTTAAGCATGCGTGGGATAGGTATAAGGCTATTCTAGATATAAGATAAGGTCAGGGACTAATGAAAGTATTACATTACTGAGAGGGTAGTGGATGTATGGAATAGTCTTCCAGTAGAAGTGGTAGAGGTTAATACAGTGAAGGAGTTTAAGCATGCATGGAATAGGTATTAGGCTATCCTAGATATAAGATAAGGCCAGGGACTAATGAAAGTATTACGTTACTGAGAGGGTAGTGGATGCATGGAATAGTCTTCCAGTAGAAGTGGTAGAGGATAATACAGTGAAGGAGTTTAAGCATGCATGAGATAGGTATAAGGCTATCCTAGATATAAGATAAGGTCAGGGACTAATGAAAGTACCGTATTACATTACTGAGAGGGTAGTGGATGTATTGAATAGTCTTCCAGTAGAAGTGGTAGAGGTTAATAAAGTGAAGGAGTTTAAGCATGCATGGGATAGGTATAAGGCTATCCTAGATATAAGATAAGGACAGGGACTAATGAAAGTGTTACATTACTGAGAGGGTAGTGGATGCATGGAATAGTCTTCCAGTAGAAGCGGTAGAGGTTAATACAGTGAAGGAGTTTAAGCATGCATGGGATTGGTATAAGGCTATGCTAGATATAAGATAAGGCCAGGGACTAATGAAAGTATTACATTACTGAGAGGGTAGTGGATGTATTGAATAGTCTTCCAGTAGAAGTGGTAGAGGATAATACAGTGAAGGAGTTTAAGCATGCATGAGATAGGTATAAGGCTATCCTAGATATAAGATAAGGACAGGGACTAATGAAAGTACCGTATTACATTACTGAGAGGGTAGTGGATGTATGGAATAGTCTTCCAGTAGAAGTGGTAGAGGTTAATACAGTGAAGGAGTTTAAGCATGCGTGGGATAGGTATAAGGCTATCCTAGATATAAGATAAGGCCAGAGACTAATGAAAGTATTACATTACTGAGAGGGTAGTGGATGTATGGAATAGTCTTCCAGTAGAAGTGGTAGAGGTTAATACAGTGAAGGAGTTTAAGCATACATGGGATAGGTATAAGGCTATCCTAGATATAAGATAAGGTCAGGGACTAATGAAAGTATTACATTACTGAGAGGGTAGTGGATGTATGGAATAGTCTTCCAGTAGAAGTGGTAGAGGTTAATACAGTGAAGGAGTTTAAGCATGCGTGGGATAGGTATAAGGCTATCCTAGATATAAGATAAGGTCAGGGACTAATGAAAGTATTACATTACTGAGAGGGTAGTGGATGTATGGAATAGTCTTCCAGTAGAAGTGGTAGAGGTTAATACAGTGAAGGAGTTTAAGCATGCATGGAATAGGTATTAGGCTATCCTAGATATAAGATAAGGCCAGGGACTAATGAAAGTATTACGTTACTGAGAGGGTAGTGGATGCATGGAATAGTCTTCCAGTAGAAGTGGTAGAGGATAATACAGTGAAGGAGTTTAAGCATGCATGGGATAGGTATAAGGCTATCCTAGATATAAGATAAGGTCAGGGACTAATGAAAGTACCGTATTACATTACTGAGAGGGTAGTGGATGTATTGAATAGTCTTCCAGTAGAAGTGGTAGAGGTTAATAAAGTGAAGGAGTTTAAGCATGCATGGGATAGGTATAAGGCTATCCTAGATATAAGATAAGGACAGGGACTAATGAAAGTGTTACATTACTGAGAGGGTAGTGGATGCATAAAAATAGTCTTCCAGTAGAAGCGGTAGAGGTTAATACAGTGAAGGAGTTTAAGCATGCATGGGATTGGTATAAGGCTATCCTAGATATAAGATAAGGCCAGGGACTAATGAAAGTATTACATTACTGAGAGGGTAGTGGATGTATTGAATAGTCTTCCAGTAGAAGTGGTAGAGGATAATACAGTGAAGGAGTTTAAGCATGCATGAGATAGGTATAAGGCTATCCTAGATATAAGATAAGGTCAGGGACTAATGAAAGTACCGTATTACATTACTGAGAGGGTAGTGGATGTATGGAATAGTCTTCCAGTAGAAGTGGTAGAGGTTAATACAGTGAAGGAGTTTAAGCATGCGTGGGATAGGTAAAAGGCTATCCTAGATATAAGATAAGGTCAGGGACTAATGAAAGTATTACTTTACTGAGAGGGTAGTGGATGTATGGAATAGTCTTCCAGTAGAAGTGGTAGAGGTTAATACAGTGAAGGAGTTTAAGCATGCGTGGGATAGGTATAAGGCTATCCTAGATATAAGATAAGGCCAGGGACTAATGAAAGTATTACATTACTGAGAGGGTAGTGGATGTATGGAATAGTCTTCCAGTAGAAGTGGTAGAGGTTAATACAATGAAGGAGTTTAAGCATGCATGGGATAGGTATAAGGCTATCCTAGATATAAGATAAGGTCAGGGACTAATTAAAGTATTACATTACTGAGAGGGTAGTGGATGCATGGAATAGTCTTCCAGTAGAAGTGGTAGAGGTTAATACAGTGAAGGAGTTTAAGCATGCATGGGATAGGTATAAGGCGATCCTAGAAATAAGATAAGGTCAGGGACTAATGAAAGTATTACATTACTGAGAGGGTAGTGGATGTATGGAATAGTCTTCCAGTAGAAGTGGTAGAGGTTAATACAGTGAAGGAGTTTAAGCATGCGTGGGATAGGTAAAAGGCTATCCTAGATATAAGATAAGGCCAGGGACTAATGAAAGTATTACATTACTGAGAGTGTAGTGGATGTATTGAATAGTCTTCCAGTAGAAGTGGTAGAGGTTAATACAGTGAAGGAATTTAAACATGCATGGGATAGGTATAAGGCTATCCTAGATATAAGATAAGGCCAGGGACTAATGAAAGTATTACATTACTAAGAGGGTAGTGGATGTATGGAATAGTCTTCCAGTAGAAGTGGTAGAGGTTAATACAGTGAAGGAGTTTAAGCATGTATGGGATAGGTATAAGGCTATCCTAGATATAAGATAAGGCCAGGGACTAATGAAAGTATTACATTACTGAGAGGGTAGTGGATGTATGGAATAGTCTTCCAGTAGAAGTGGTAGAGGTTAATACAGTGAAGGAGTTTAAGCATGCATGGGATAGGTATAAGGCTATCCTAGATATAAGATAAGGCCAGGGACTAATGAAAGTATTACATTACTGAGAGGGTAGTGGATGTATGGAATAGTCTTCCAGTAGAAGTGGTAGAGGTTAATACAGTGAAGGAGTTTAAGCATGCGTGGGATAGGTATAAGGCTATCCTAGATATAAGATAAGGTCAGGGACTAATGAAAGTATTACATTACTGAGAGGGTAGTGGATGTATGGAATAGTCTTCCAGTAGAAGTGGTAGAGGTTAATACAGTGAAGGAGTTTAAGCATGCATGGGATAGGTATAAGGCTATCCTAGATATAAGATAAGGCCAGGGACTAATGAAAGTATTACATTACTGAGAGGGTAGTGGATGTATGGAATAGTCTTCCAGTAGAAGTGGTAGAGGTTAATACAGTGAAGGAGTTTAAGCATGCGTGGGATAGGTATAAGGCTATCCTAGATATAAGATAAGGTCAGGGACTAATGAAAGTATTACATTACTGAGAGGGTAGTGGATGTATGGAATAGTCTTCCAGTAGAAGTGGTAGAGGTTAATACAGTGAAGGAGTTTAAGCATGCGTGGGATAGGTATAAGGCTATCCTAGATATAAGATAAGGTCAGGGACTAATGAAAGTATTACATTACTGAGAGGGTAGTGGATGTATGGAATAGTCTTCCAGTAGAAGTGGTAGAGGTTAATACAGTGAAGGAGTTTAAGCATGCATGGAATAGGTATTAGGCTATCCTAGATATAAGATAAGGCCAGGGACTAATGAAAGTATTACGTTACTGAGAGGGTAGTGGATGCATGGAATAGTCTTCCAGTAGAAGTGGTAGAGGATAATACAGTGAAGGAGTTTAAGCATGCATGAGATAGGTATAAGGCTATCCTAGATATAAGATAAGGTCAGGGACTAATGAAAGTACCGTATTACATTACTGAGAGGGTAGTGGATGTATTGAATAGTCTTCCAGTAGAAGTGGTAGAGGTTAATAAAGTGAAGGAGTTTAAGCATGCATGGGATAGGTATAAGGCTATCCTAGATATAAGATAAGGACAGGGACTAATGAAAGTGTTACATTACTGAGAGGGTAGTGGATGCATGGAATAGTCTTCCAGTAGAAGCGGTAGAGGTTAATACAGTGAAGGAGTTTAAGCATGCATGGGATTGGTATAAGGCTATCCTAGATATAAGATAAGGCCAGGGACTAATGAAAGTATTACATTACTGAGAGGGTAGTGGATGTATTGAATAGTCTTCCAGTAGAAGTGGTAGAGGTTAATAAAGTGAAGGAGTTTAAGCATGCATGGGATAGGTATAAGGCTATCCTAGATATAAGATAAGGACAGGGACTAATGAAAGTGTTACATTACTGAGAGGGTAGTGGATGCATGGAATAGTCTTCCAGTAGAAGTGGTAGAGGTTAATACAGTGAAGGAGTTTAAGCATGCATGGGATAGGTATAAGGCTATCCTAGATATAAGATAAGGTCAGGGACTAATGATAGTATTACATTACTGAGAGGGTAGTGGATGTATGGAATAGTCTTCCAGTAGAAGTGTTAGAGGTTAATACAGTGAAGGAGTTTAAGCATGCATGGGATAGGTATAAGGCTATCCTAGATATAAGATAAGGTCATAGATTAAATAAGGTGTGAGGAATTTACAGCAGGTAGAGATATGGGCTGCAGGGTTTATATAACTCTTTGTTTTTAAATCAGACAAACCCAATTTTATGATTTGTATAAAATGTTTAAATTAAACTAAAAAACTGAACTTCCTCTTTAAGGAATTAAACTGCATCTTCCATTAAAAGCTTATTTGACTAGACTGATAATGGGATACATATCTCTCCTGAAATCACATACAATACACTCTGGGGTCTAATCACTAATGAGTGATAATCAGGCTTTATCACCAATCACACCACACATAACTTACTCAATTATCACCCCAAATCACGTCAGTCTGTCCAGAGGTCAGTGGCCGATCTCCTGTACCAGAGATGGGTTTGGGGAGTGGTCTGCAGTCACGCTGAGGACCAATTCAATTCAAAGAGAGGTAACTAACACGTGACTACGAAATAAAGGAAGAATCTCAACATCTCACTACAAACTCCTGAAACATGACATGCGACAGGGGAAAGGGAAGTACAAATAACAGCAGACGTCCAGTGGAGGTGGTAGAGTAGAATACAGTGAACGTAATGAAGTATTACTTTACTGAGAGGGTAGTGGATGTATGGAATAGTCTTCCAGTAGAAGTGGTAGAGGTTAATACAGTGAAGGAGTTTAAGCATGCATGGGATAGGTATAAGGCTATCCTAGATATAAGATAAGGCCAGGGACTAATGAAAGTATTACTTTACTGAAAGGGTAGTGGATGTATGGAATAGTCTTCCAGTAGAAGTGGTAGAGGTTAATACAGTGAAGGAGTTTAAGCATGCGTGGGATAGGTATAAGGCTATCCTAGATATAAGATAAGGCCAGGGACTAATGAAAGTATTACATTACTGAGAGGGTAGTGGGTGCGTGGAATAGTCTTCCAGTAGAAGTGGTAGAGGTTAATATAGTGAAGGAGTTTAAGCATGCATGGGATAGGTATAAGGCTATCATAGATATTAGATAAGGTCAGGGACTAATGAAAGTATTACTTTACTGAGAGGGTAGTGGATGCAGGGAATAGTCTTCCAGTAGAAGTGGTAGAGGTTAATACAGTGAAGGAGTTTAAGCATGCGTGGGATAGGTATAAGGCTATCCTAGAAATAAGATAAGGCCAAGGACTAATGAAAGTATTACATTACTGAGAGGGTAGTGGATGCATGGAATAGTCTTCCAGTAGAAGTGGTAGAGGTTAATACAGTGAAGGAGTTTAAGCATGCATGGGATAGGTATAAGGCTATCCTAGATATAAGATAAGGCCAGGGACTAATGAAAGTATTACATTACTGAGAGGGTAGTGGATGTATGGAATAGTCTTCCAGTAGAAGTGGTAGAGGTTAATAGAGTGAAGGAGTTTAAGCATGCATGGGATAGGTATAAGGCTATCCTAGATATAAGATAAGGCCAGGGACTAATGAAAGTATTACATTACTGAGAGGGTAGTGGATGTATGGAATAGTCTTCCAGTAGAAGTGGTAGAGGTTAATACAGTGAAGGAGTTTAAGCATGCATGGGATAGGTATAAGGCTATCCTAGATATAAGATAAGGCCAGGGACTAATGAAAGTATTACTTTACTGAGAGGGTAGTGGATGCATGGAATAGTCTTCCAGTAGAAGTGGTATAGGTTAATACAGTGAAGGAGTTTAAGCGTGCATGGGATAGGTATAAGGCTATCCTAGATATGAGATAAGGCCAGGGACTAATGAAAGTATTACATTACTGAGAGGGTAGTGGGTGTATGGAATAGTCTTCCAGTAGAAGTGGTAGAGGTTAATACAGTGAAGGAGTTTAAGCATGCATGGGATAGGTATAAGGCTATCCTAGATATAAGATAAGGCCAGGGACTAATGAAAGTATTACTTTACTGAGAGGGTAGTGGATGTATGGAATAGTCTTCCAGTAGAAGTGGTAGAGGTTAATACAGTGAGGGAGTTTAAGCATGCATGGGATAGGTATAAGGCTATCCTAGATATAAGATAAGGTCAGGGACTAATTAAAGTATTACATTACTGAGAGGGTAGTGGATGCATGGAATAGTCTTCCAGTAGAAGTGGTAGAGGTTAATACAGTGAAGGAGTTTAAGCATGCATGGGATAGGTATAAGGCGATCCTAGAAATAAGATAAGGTCAGGGACTAATGAAAGTATTACATTACTGAGAGGGTAGTGGATGTATGGAATAGTCTTCCAGTAGAAGTGGTAGAGGTTAATACAGTGAAGGAGTTTAAGCATGCGTGGGATAGGTAAAAGGCTATCCTAGATATAAGATAAGGCCAGGGACTAATGAAAGTATTACATTACTGAGAGGGTAGTGGATGTATTGAATAGTCTTCCAGTAGAAGTGGTAGAGGTTAATACAGTGAAGGAATTTAAACATGCATGGGATAGGTATAAGGCTATCCTAGATATAAGATAAGGCCAGGGACTAATGAAAGTATTACATTACTAAGAGGGTAGTGGATGTATGGAATAGTCTTCCAGTAGAAGTGGTAGAGGTTAATACAGTGAAGGAGTTTAAGCATGTATGGGATAGGTATAAGGCTATCCTAGATATAAGATAAGGCCAGGGACTAATGAAAGTATTACATTACTGAGAGGGTAGTGGATGTATGGAATAGTCTTCCAGTAGAAGTGGTAGAGGTTAATACAGTGAAGGAGTTTAAGCATGCATGGGATAGGTATAAGGCTATCCTAGATATAAGATAAGGCCAGGGACTAATGAAAGTATTACATTACTGAGAGGGTAGTGGATGTATTGAATAGTCTTCCAGTAGAAGTGGTAGAGGTTAATACAATGAAGGAATTTAAGCATGTATGGGATAGGTATAAGGCTATCCTAGATATAAGATAAGGTCAGGGACTAATGGAAGTATTACATTACTGAGAGGGTAGTGGATGCATGGAATAGTCTTCCAGTAGAAGTGGTAGAGGTTAATACAGTGAAGGAGTTTAAGCATGCATGGGATAGGTATAAGGCTATCCTAGATATAAGATAAGGCCAGGGACTAATGAAAAGATTACTTTACTGAGAGGGTAGTGGATGCATGGAATAGTCTTCCAGTAGAAGTGGTAGAGGTTAATACAGTGAAGGAGTTTAAGCATGCATGGGATAGTTATAAGGCTATCCTAGATATAAGATAAGGCCAGGGACTAATGAAAGTATTACATTACTGTGAGGGTAGTGGATGCATGGAATAGTCTTCCAGTAGAAGTGGTAGAGGTTAATACAGTGAAGGAGTTTAAGCATGCATGGGATAGGTATAAGGCTATCCTAGATATAAGATAAGGCCAGGGACTAATGAAAGTATTACATTACTGAGAGGGTAGTGGATGTATGGAATAGTCTTCCAGTAGAAGTGGTAGGGGTTAATACAGTGAAGGAGTTTAAGCATGCATGGGATAGGTATAAGGCTATCCTAGATATAAGATAAGGCCAGGGAGGGACTAATGATATTCAGATACTGGGCAGACTAGATGGGCTGAATGGTTCTTATCTGCTGGTGACACATTCTTTTGTATGTAATAATTTCTTGATACACATTTGTCAGTAGCTCACGTACATTTCCACCATGTTCATCTCTCTGCAGATTTGTACAAACGTATTAACCCCTGGTGATTAATGCTGAATGACTCTCCCTCTAGGTTATTAAATTACCTTTTATTTATTTAGCACCAAAAATTGACTTAGCACTTGGTACAGAGCATGAGAAGGGCGTTACAAGCAAATTTAGACATAACAGTTTCAGACTAAATTATTAGGGTTAGGGCTTCCATTCTAAGGGGGAACATGAGACACACAGGGAGAGTGTGAGGCAAAAGGAAGGTGTGTGGGGGTAACTGAGAGCTGAGTCACACCAGAAGTTACCAAGTAGGAGAATAGTTGGGAGCATTGTAAGTCTACAAACTGCAGCTTTGGGTTTGGAGTCTGCAGGTGAGTAAGATGTGTGAGGTGGATAACATATTGCTAGTAATTATGGGCAGAAGGGGAAAGATTGACAAGTGGTCACATCATCTGATGAACCAGACCTATAAAAGAAATGAAGCTGGGGGTGGGTTGTGGGGGAGGGAGGGAGAGTATTCTGTAAGTGTGTGGGGGTCCAAGTCAGCCTCACACCAGCAGCCATCACAGCTCCGGGGTACTGATGAAATGATTGGTAAATGGGAATAGATCCAGAGTTTGCGGAAGCATTGTGTGAGTCAGGGAAATGAATCCTCCGTACCCAAGAAAAACACTTGTATCCTGAAGATGTGATTCCAATGAAACCCCTGAGGGTCCGAGAAGGAATAAAAACCATCAGGAAGAATTATCCAACTTCAAAAGTGGCAGCTGCTAAAATACAATTAACGTGATACAGATCTTTTCTAATTCGGACACTGTGGGTGAATTTCTAATATATTGGACGCATGTAACAGACGCTGATAATAACTGTCTCTTTTATTCGTGACCCAGCGCAGGTTTAATAGATACAGATATTAATGAATTGGTGTGTAACGCACTGGGAGGGTTCAGCTTTTAGGTAGAGTAGAGGTGGATATGATAAACAGACACTAGGTGGCAGTGTGTCGCTGCATATCATACACACAATATTAAATGTTTGTGGGCCTCATCTTTCCCTTTCCTGGGGGTCCCAGTGCTGGGTATTATCCTCCGCTTCTTGCTTGCATGTAAAGATGCCGTATATTTTGCCCCAGTTCTGAGGATCTCTGGGGTGAAGCACTCTTGGGGTTACTGCCCCTCTCTGCTCATTGTTCTGTATTTATATTCACACTGAGTTATTGGGGTAATTGGCCCACCGGCTAGGAGGAGGTGGCCGGTGGATTCCTTAACATCGGAATACCCTGGTATTACTGCGTCTGAGGCCAAACGCTGTGGCTTCAAACTCCAGCCTGTGTGTCTGGGGGGAGAGTTACCGGTGGGTTTCCCTAACTCATGTGTATTCTGCCTGACAAGTACCGGTGCCGTATCCCAGCAGCCTTTGCGCCAGACCGGACACCGGCTCACGTGCTACAGCAGCCAGTGATCATGGTGGACATTTACTGGGGTCTGTGGCAGACAAATGAAAGAACAATCGAAAAAGAAATACATTGTTTAATTGGAAGATTGCACAGGGGGCTGAATAAGGTTTTTTTTTTCTGTATTCTTTAATTAAAGCATTTCTAGTAATGTCCACACTGCATGAAATATTTCAATTAAACATATCTTCCTGCTGACACTGGGAGCCTTGTACGGATGTCATACCTATGTCATGTGATGTGCGCTAATGACACAGGCCGCTCGCTTCGCAGAGGGATATTAATGGCTAGCTCCAGGAGCGTTCAGAGGCAGACTTCAGCACATCATTAATATTTCACCCCCCGTTGGGGGGTCTCAGGTTCCGCCACGAACTTAGACTAAAAGGTTTCCAAGCAACTGACGCCCCATCCACCGTATTAAAAAAAAAACGGATCCAGGCCAGGAACATTCCCATTGTGCAGGACACAGTGTTTAATAGACATGTGCATAAAAGACTGACATTAATAACCCCCAGGGGAGGGCAGTCCTGAAATCTCCCACAAGGACAATGAATGGGGGGCTCACCAGCTTAATGTGAGAATTGTTCTGACTTCACTAGTATGGGCTTAAGTTTGAAATTCCCTTGTCAATTCCCTCTCATGAATAAATCTGTAATTAAATGACACTATTTTGTGATAATTCCACTGACGCGGGTCATCTTATCCCCCCCCTCTCCCCGTCAGGTCAGTCTCCTGCTTCTCCCACTAGAGTGATAAGAGTCCAGGTGGGATTAGAGCAGAGTCGCCAGTTCTACATTCCTCCAAACCGTGCTGGGAAGGAAGATGTTGTTTGTAAAGTAGATAAGAGAGGAATCTGGCTCTAAACATGAATCTGACCCAGTGTTATATCTACAAATAGTTTATTTCTGTTTATTTGAAAGATTGTATCAAGTGTAGGAATTTTAACTAGAAATTATTTGATGAAGAATCCAAATAAAGCACCTTACTGAGTCCTCTTTGCTCTCTATAGCTCTATCAGGGGGCGGACATGTTGTTTAGAATCTTTGCTCTGTATAGCTCTATCAGGAGGTGGACATGTTGTTTAGAATCTTTGCTCTGTATAGCTCTATCAGGGGGCGGACATGTTGTTTAGAATCTTTGCTCTGTATAGCTCTTATCAGAGGGCGGACATGTTGTTTAGAATCTTTCCTCTGTATAGCTCTATCAGGGGTCAGACATGTTGTTTAGAATCTTTGCTCTGTATAGCTCTTATCAGAGGGCGGACATGTTGTTTAGAATCTTTCCTCTGTGTAGCTCTATCAGGGGGCAGACATGTTGTTTAGAATCTTTGCTCTGTATAGCTCTATCAGGAGGTGGACATGTTGTTTAGAATCTTTGCACTGTATAGCTCTATCAGGGGGCGGACATGTTGTTTAGAATCTTTGCTCTGTATAGCTCTTATCAGAGGGCGGACATGTTGTTTAGAATCTTTCCTCTGTATAGCTCTATCAGGGGTCAGACATGTTGTTTAGAATCTTTGCTCTGTATAGCTCTTATCAGAGGGCGGACATGTTGTTTAGAATCTTTGCTCTGTATAGCTCTATCAGGGGGCGGACATGTTGTTTAGAATCTTTGCTCTGTATAGCTCTATCAGGGGCGGACATGTTGTTTAGAATCTTTGCTCTTTATAGCTCTATCAGGGGGAGGACATGTTATTTAGAATCTTTGCTCTGTATAGCTCTATCAGGGGGCAGACATGTTGTTTAGAATCTTTGCTCTGTATAGCTCTATCAGAGGGCAGACATGTTGTTTAGAATCTTTCCTCTGTATAGCTCTATCAGGGGGCAGACATGTTGTTTAGAATCTTTGCTCTGTATAGCTCTATCAGGGGCGAACATGTTGGTTAGAATCTTGGTCTGTCACAGTCCCCATTCTGGGTGTATATATATATATATATATATATATATATTGGGGTGAGCTCCCGCATGGCTCTCTCGTCAGGCGTATTACTGCCAGGTATCTAGACCCAGCTGAACCAGGAGGCTGCGATGGTAGAGCTATACAGCCAGAATAACAATGAGAGAAGGGGTGCAGATTATCACAGTCCCAAGCAGGCTTTATTTACTCCGGAGCTGTGGACCTCAGACAAAGGATGAGACCTCCCAGCATGCTCATCAAGCAGACTGGCCCTTTAAATACTGTGAATATGTCAGACCTGGGGGAGATCTGTGCACACAGAGCAGTCACAATCTCTGCAACAAACCCCGCTAATAATCCCCGCCATGCACAGTAACGGGGGGGGGCCGTATATAAGGGATGAGAAGGGCGACATCCCAGGAATTTCACAGGATACCACCTGTGCTGGAAAGCTGCTCCTGGTAACTACCACCATATTAGGAAGCCTGTGGACTTTATTCATTAAAGCTGGAATTGAGAAGGGAACTGCAAACTTAGGGATAAAATAGCAGAGTTTGAAGTATAAATGAACGGGAGAATCTATCCAACTCGGCTACTTTGGCCTTATGCTTGCAGTTAATTTGGCAGATTGATAGTAACTCACTATTTCTAAAGAAGAATTACCATAAAAACATATATTATAAATGCCTGTCACGTGAGTGCAGGATGGAGAGTATTCACCCACATATAATAACCCCTATCCCATTCCATGCCAGTGACAAATGTCCTGTTATTCTGGGCTCTTGCAGCCAGGGGGCGCCAAGCTCAAGGCTGGGTATATATCACCCAATGTGACATTCTAGAGCTTTGACCCTAAGATAACCTGCTGCCGGGTGCATCACTGGGACATGGGGGGTATCCTATGTGCTTAGCATGTAACATGTGCAGGACAAGCATTGGCCAATTGTTTATCACTTTAATTACAGCATGTAGATTGAGAATTGGAGTGCAAGCTCTCTCGGCCAGTGAAGTGTGAAGACACAGGGTGTCCTTGAGAAGTCTCCTCCGTGAGCCAATATCAGTTTAATGTTCCCACAGCTCACACTGTGCTAGCCTTTCACTGATACTACATGTGTACATATAGACATGCATATAACATGTGCCATACATGTAACATAAACCACACTCTTTCATCCCTCTCATATTAGGTTATTTCTGTATGTTACACAGCATGTCACACAGTCATATACTTCATGTATCATCCTATAACCCACAGAGCAGTGAGGGGCCAGACCCCTGTATGAGTTTACAACCAGACCCCTGGTCATGTGTATCACTCGCTTGTTCCGCTCATTATAACCATCAATAGGTTGAAAAGGGGTGCAGTCACCATGGAAACCAATGGTATGTTCCTGCTGATATCACCATGGAAACCAATGGAATGTTCCTGCTGATATCACCACGGAGACCAGTGGAATACTCCCCAGTCACCATGGAAACCAATGGAATGCTCCTGAATATCACCATGGAAACCAGTGGAATGTTCAGCAGTCACCATGGAAACCAATGGAATGTTCCTGCTGATATCACCATGGAAACCAATGGAATGTTCCTGCTGATATCACCATGGAAACCAGTGCAATGTACCTGTTGATATCACCATGGGATGTTTCTGCTGATATCACCATGGAAACCAATGGAATGTTCCTGCTGATATCACCATGGAAACCAGTGGAATGTTCCTGCTGATATCACCATGGAAAGTTCCTGCTGATATCACTATGGAATGTTCCTGCTGATATCACCATGGAAACCAATGGAATGTTCCTGCTGATATCACCATGGAAACCAATGGAATGTTCCTGCTGATATCACCATGGAAACCAGTGGAATGTTCCTGCTGATATCACCATGGAAACCAATGGAATGTTCCTGCTGATATCACCATGGAAACCAGTGGAATGTTCCTGCTGATATCACCATGGAAACCAATGGAATGTTCCTGCTGATATCACCATGGAAACCAATGGGATGTTCCTGCTGATATCACCATGGAAACCAATGGAATGTTCCTGCTGATTACATCACTTTTAGAACTGACTGTTATAAATAACTCCCTATATATGTCACATGTATGACATACAGTAAACAAGCTTAATGGACCTGGGCCTTTAAATATATGCAGGGTTCTGTCTACTAAGTGGTGAAGACCCAGCAGTGCTGGTGGAATGGGCAGTACACATGCTACATAGCATTCGCTGGAATGATGGGATCTGCTACTGGGGTCTAGGGAGGACGGGGTTAAGTGACAGGTTAAAGCCCATTTAACAGCAGGATGGTGAGGCTGGCGGTGGGCTTTCAGCCTCTCCGGGTCTGTAATGGATTTAGAAGGTTAATCATTTTCCAGGAGGCAGTAATACATGGAGACACTGGGAGTGTTGTAGCTGTTTTATGTAGTTGATGGTGATCGGATAACAAAGCTTTTAAGCTATACAGCAACAGAGAGCGCTTGTCAGCGAGAGCTATTAGATAGCAAGGTACCTTCTTACAGAGAGCATCACATTACCCTAGAAACACTCACACCCACTATGATTCTCCCACCGGATGCAAGATTAGCCCCTCTCCTGCCCACTGCTCTGCAGTGAATCGTGGGGGGCCACTCCAGCAGGAGAAGGGTTAATCCATCCCATGGAAGAACAACCTGCAAAGTGGTTACCCCCGACCCAGTGCTTCTCCTCTATACATACAATCATTTCAAATGGAGTCATATATTGATACAAAGCTTTGGCAAAACTATTTTTTGACAGAAGGAAGGTGGTAGCTGCCACCTCCTCCCCATTGGATGAGAGCGCAATTGGGGGGGGGGGGGGGGTTGAAATATCCGCAACTGCGGCCAATGCTAGTTGGACCCCAATCTCCGTGGTTTCTGCTAGATGCAGCCAGGAGATTAGTTGTGCTTTGATGGCTGAGTTATCAGCCGTAGGAGAAGATACTGTCCTCAGATATGATCGGGACTCATCCAACCCAACGCTCATGAATGATGGCTCCAGAAAGGGAAGAAAGAAAAGAGACAAAGAAAAATGCGCAAATGGAACATCTGGGGACCGAGGAGAGATACACAGAGTGTCACCAAGACAAGGGAGGAGGAGGTAAACCATGGCAGCTTTTAGGTCAATCCAGTGGTCAAAGTCAGTGTCACTCCTACAGAGCTAGGCTGAAACCGGAGTCCAACACCCCCACATTAACCACCCACTCTGGCTAATACTGCCCTCCTTACATGATGGCACAGGAAGACAGTGGATTTCGGATCTGGCAAGTGCAGGCCGCCCCGCAGTACTGCCGAAAGGTCTGGTAGCAGCTGCGGTCTGTCTCGCTGGTCCACTGCACGGGATTAGCAGAGAGAGACTCCGTGGGCAGCCTGTTGAGTATACTGGTGTTGACGGCCAAGGCTGCCAGGCCATAGTCTGTAAACAGCACCGTCTCTCTCTTGCAGGTGGGGCAGGAAATGAATTTGTACTTGGGGCAAGACTCGTAGAGGATCTGTAGGCACTCCTCGCACACAGAATGGAGACAAGACAAGATACGAGGTCTCTTGTTGGTAAAATTGTACATGTGCCCGCACGTGGGGCACTCTAAAGGTTCACAAGGTGTGGACGGGTGAAGGACATACTGGTTGACAATAACTTCGTCCGAAGGGGTTTTGCGGTGATAACAAATCTCAGTGCTGGCCTTTCTCGGGCCAGGGTAGATCTTCTCCCGTCGAGGTGGGGGTGGTGTCCTCGGAAGCCCCAATGTGTTTGGGGTATTTTCCAATGTTTGCATGTCTCCGCAGGCCTGGTTGACTATGATCTCAGAGTCTGAAGGCCAGGCCCTTTTGGCAACTAAAGGAGGCTCTCTACGCGAGGGGGGACCATATCGCGTTTGAGAGTTCTGGCAGTCTGAGAACTTCTCGGCCTGTATGATCTTCATGGTCTCCATTTTGATGATGACCTGCTGGCCTTTCAGACACGACATGAGGATCTTTTTCACATTACTGTCCGCAACCTTGTTTTCCCCTAGTGCCCCCTGCATGTGGCTGGAGGAAGATGGGGCCGCTCACAAAAAAATCTTTTTATTTGGCAGTGGTTTCAACGCCGAAGGAATGGACGGAAGCAGTATGACCTTCAGAGATGTCCATGGTCCATGGGAAGTTATATCAGGTGTCTCATATCAATGTGAATTCCTGGTAATGGTTTACTCCACGGTTCAAAAAAACAAAAAAACAAACAAAAAAAGACCAATTCCAAGGGGCAAAACCCCAAAAATACTGAAATGCGGTGAATTCAGTCACCCAGATAATTTCCTGCACAGAATGTTGGATCTTGAAGACATGGTGAGAAAGACTTAATGATACCAAGACATCACAGGAGAGCAATGTAATCCGTGCAGTTGGGTTGAGGTATGCAAAAACACCACAGGAAGGGCTTGCCGTGTACCTTGTGAATCGAGGCTCCTCCTCCTCCTCTTCGTTTTATTCCTGTTTATATGTGGGCCAGGAGCGAGGCTGAATAGAGCAATGGTGAATTCCTTTCTTCTGACTGTCTCCCCACCAGCAGATCCCTGCCATACCATACGTCTCAGGAACTCAGGTGCTAAATAGACCAGGGCAATATCCATATCCACACATGCTGCATGAACGAAAGGGAAAGGCCTGCAAAGCCTGAGGACTCAGGGACAGATGCTCTGAACGAGTCTCATGGAACCAAGAAGCAACCCTTCTGTTCGTTAATCATTACCTCTCCAGCATCCTCAGCTTTCAGACACTCGGGATTTCTTTTAGTTCCCTTGAATAAAAAAAACAACAAATAAAGAAATGTGAGTGAGAGGCAGAGTCTGGGCTTTATGACTCGGTTAGATCAGTCATGTTACACGTCTTCCTCGTGTAAGGTGTAAAAACACGTTTACATATACCCAATGCATTTTACTGTGACAGTCAGCGGAGGGCTAACAGTTTAATCTTAGCTACTGGTTCACAGGCAGCAGCACAGATAATGGGAGAAAGGACAAATATCAGCAATCAAGTTTAATTGAAAGACACTAGAACAGATTTAATGATAGAATACAAATAAAGCACCTTATAGAACCCTCTTCGCTCTGTATAGCTCTATCAGGGGGGCGGACATGTTGTCTAGAATCTTTGCTCTGTATAGCTCTATCAGGGGGCGGACATGTTGTCTAGAATCTTTGCTCTGTATAGCTCTATCAGGGGGAGGACATGTTGTCTAGAATCTTTGCTCTGTATAGCTCTATCAGGGGGTGGACATGTTGTTTAGAATCTTTGCTCTGTATAGCTCTATCAGGGGGCAGACATGTTGTTTAGAATCTTTGCTCTGTATAGCTCTATCAGGGGCAGACATGTTGTCTAGAATCTTTGCTCTGTATAGCTCTATCAGGGGGTGGACATGTTGTTTAGAATCTTTGCTCTGTATAGCTCTATCAGGGGGGCGGACATGTTGTTTAGAATCTTTGCTCTGTATAGCTCTATCAGGGGGCGGACATGTTGTTTAGAATCTTTGCTCTGTATAGCTCTATCAGGGGGCAGACATGTTGTTTAGAATCTTTGCTCTGTATAGCTCTATCAGGGGGCGGACATGTTGTTTAGAATCTTTGCTCTGTATAGCTCTATCAGGGGGCAGACATGTTGTTTAGAATCTTTGCTCTGTATAGCTCTATCAGGGGGCGGACATGTTGTTTAGAATCTTTGCTCTGTATAGCTCTATCAGGGGGCGGACATGTTGTTTAGAATCTTTGCTCTGTATAGCTCTATCAGGGGGTGGACATGTTTAGAATATTTGCTCTGTATAGCTCTATCAGGGGGAGGACATGTTGTTTAGAATCTTTGCTCTGTATAGCTCTATCAGGGGGCGGACATGTTGTTTAGAATCTTTGCTCTGTATAGCTCTATCAGGGGGCAGACATGTTTAGAATCTTTGCTCTGTATAGCTCTATCAGGGGAGGACATGTTGTTTAGAATCTGTGCTCTGTATAGCTCTATCAAGGGCAGACATGTTGTTTAGAATCTTTGCTCTGTATAGCTCTATCAGGGGCGGACATGTTGTTAGAATCTTTGCTCTGTGTAGCTCTATCAGGGGGCAGACATGTTGTTTAGAATCTTTGCTCTGTGTAGCTCTATCAGGGGGCAGACATGTTGTTAGAATCTTTGCTCTGAAAAGCTCTATCAGGGGGCAGACATGTTGTTTAGGATCTTTGCTCTGTATAGCTCTATCAGGGGACAGACATGTTGTTTAGAATCTTTGCTCTGTATAGCTCTATCAGGGGGCATACATGTTGTTTAGAATCTTTGCTCTGTATAGCTCTATCAGGGGGCAGACATGTTACACTGGGTACAAACTGAGCATTTCCCTGACATGTCTGGGTTGGAACTGGGATAATATCATTGATACATGTTAACCCTTTCCTTGCCAGGGAATATCCATCTCAGTCCAATTAGCGAGTCTTCCAACACAGGAGCCGTGTGGCTCTTGGGGTCTATAGGAATGTGTTTATACACTGAGCCACATTGTGATTTGTCAGACACGCGTATCCGGGTGTGTGTGGCTGTGTATGAGCACAATGCTTGTTACAGGCCTGTAACACACAATACCCATCTGACTTAACCCTTATTACAGCAACCTGACTCCCATCACACCCATCCCCAATCACCCTAATCATCTCCCATCTCACCCATACCCAATCACCCCAATCATCTCTCATCACACCCATCCCCAATCACCCTAATCATCTCCCATCACACCCATCCCCAATCACCCTAATCATCTCCCATCACACCTATCCCCAATCACCCCAATCATCTCCCATCACACCCATCCCCAATCACCCTAATCATCTCCCATCCCCAATCACCCTAATCATCTCCCATCACACCCATCCCCAATCACCCTAATAATCTCCCATCACACCCATCCCCAATCACCCTAATCATCTCCCATCACACCTATCCCCAATCACCCCAATCATCTCCCATCACACCCATCCCCAATCACCCTAATCATCTCCCATCTCACGCATCCCCAATCACCCTAATCATCTCACGCATCCCCAATCACCCTAATCATCTCCCATCACACCCATCCCCAATCACCCTAATCATCTCCCATCCCCAATCACCCTAATCATCTCCCATCTCACCCATCCCCAATCACCCTAATCATCTCTCATTTCACCCAACCCCAATCACCCTAATCATCTCCCATCACACCCATCCCCAATCACCCTAATCAGAGAGACTATACAGCTATGTCACTGTATATAACACACAGACTATATAGCTATATGTCACTGTATATAACACACAGACTATACAGCAATCACCCTAATCATCTCCCATCTCACCCATCCCCAATCACCCTAATCATCTCCCATCACACCCATCCCCAATCACCCTAATCATCTCCCATCCCCAATCACCCTAATCATCTCCCATCTCACCCATCCCCAATCACCCTAATCATCTCTCATTTCACCCATCCCCAATCACCCTAATCATCTCCCATCTCACCCATCCCCAATCACCCTAATCATCTCCCATCACACCCATCCCCAATCACCCTAATCATCTCCCATCCCCAATCACCCTAATCATCTCCCATCTCACCCATCCCCAATCACCCTAATCATCTCACATTTCACCCAACCCCAATCACCCTAATCATCTCCCATCACACCCATCCCCAATCACCCTAATCAGAGAGACTATACAGCTATGTCACTGTATATAACACACAGACTATATAGCTATATGTCACTGTATATAACACACAGACTATACAGCTATATGTCACTGTATATAACACACAGACTATACAGCTATATGTCACTGTATATAGCACACAGACTATACAGCTATATGTCACTGTATATAGCACACAGACTATACAGCTATATGTCACTGTATATAGCACACAGACTATATAGCTATATGTCACTGTATATAACACACAGACTATACAGCTATATGTCACTGTATATAGCACACAGACTATACAGCTATATGTCACTGTATATAGCACACAGACTATACAGCTATATGTCACTGTATATAACACACAGATTATATAACTATATGTCACTGTATATAACACACAGACTATACAGCTATATGTCACTGTATATAACACAAGGACTATACAGCTATATGTCACTGTATATAGCACACAGACTATACAGCTATATGTCACTGTATATAACACACAGACTATACAGCTATATGTCACTGTATATAACACACAGACTATACAACTATATGTCACTGTATATAACACACAGACTATACAGCTATATGTCACTGTATATAGCACACAGACTATACAGCTATATGTCACTGTATATAACACAGAGACTATACAGCTATATGTCACTGTATATAGCACACAGACTATACAGCTATATGTCACTGTATATAACACACAGACTATACAACTATATGTCACTGTATATAACACACAGACTATACAGCTATTTGTCACTGTTTATAACACACAGACTATCCAGCTATATGTCACTGTATATAACACACAGACTATACAGCAATATGTCACTGTATATAGCACACAGACTATACAGCTATATGTCACTGTATATAACACACAGACTATACAGCTATATGTCACTGTATATAACACACAGACTATACAGCTATATGTCACTGTATATAGCACACAGACTATACAGCTATATGTCACTGTATATAGCACAGACTATACAGCTATATGACACTGTATATAACACACAGACTATACAGCTATATGTCACTGTATATAACATACATACTATACAGCAATATGTCACTGTATATAACACACAGACTATACAGCTAAATGTCACTGTATATAGCACACAGACTATACAACTATATGTCACTGTATATAACACACATACTATACAGCAATATGTCACTGTATATAACACACAGACTATACAGCTATATGTCACTGTATATAACACACAGACTATACAGCTATATGTCACTGTATATAACATACAGACTATACAGCTATTTGTCACTGTTTATGGCACACAGACTATACAGCTATATGACACTGTATATAACACACAGACTATACAGCTATATGTCACTGTATATAACACACATACTATGCAGCAATATGTCACTGTATATAACACACAGCCTATACAGCTATATGTCACTGTATATAGCACACAGACTATACAACTATATGTCACTGTATATAACACACATACTATACAGCAATATGTCACTGTATATAACACACAGACTATACAGCTATATGTCACTGTATATAACACACAGACTATACAACTATATGTCACTGTATATAACTCAGAGAGACTATACAGCTATGTCACCATATATTTAACAATATATAATACAGAGAGACTATACAGCTATATGTCACTATTCACAACACACAGACTATAGAGCTATTTGTCACTGTATATAACACACAGACTATACAACTAAATGTCACTGTATATAACACACAGACTATACAACTAAATGTCACTGTATATAACACACATACTATACAGCAATATGTCACTGTATATAACACACAGACTATACAAATAAATGTCACTGTATATAACGCACAGACTATACAGCAATATGTCACTGTATATAACACAGAGAGACTATACAGCTATATGTCACTTTATATACCACAGAGAGACTATACAGCTATATGTCACTATTTGTTCCACAGAGAGACTATACAGCTATATGTCACTATTCATAACAGACAGACTATACAGCTATTAGTCACTGTATATAACACACAGACTATACAGCTATATGTCACTGTATATAAGACGGAGAGACTATACAGCAATATGTCACTGTATATAACACACAGACTATACAGCTATATGTCACTGTATATAACACAAGGACTATACAGCTATAT
Source organism: Pelodytes ibericus (assembly GCA_036172795.1). NCBI lineage: Eukaryota > Metazoa > Chordata > Amphibia > Anura > Pelodytidae > Pelodytes > Pelodytes ibericus. The sequence goes on along the minus strand of CM069864.1, from coordinate 96,034,108 downwards.
TTCACTGTATATAACACACAGACTATACAGCTATATGTCACTGTATATAACACACAGACTATACAGCTATATGTCACTGTATATAACACACAGACTATACAGCTATATGTCACTGTATATAGCACACAGACTATACAACTATATGTCACTGTATATAACACACATACTATACAGCAATATGTCACTGTATATAACACACAGACTATACAGCTATATGTCACTGTATATAACACACAGACTATACAACTATATGTCACTGTATATAACTCAGAGAGACTATACAGCTATGTCACCATATATTTCACAATATATAATACAGAGAGACTATACAGCTATATGTCACTATTCACAACACACAGACTATAGAGCTATTTGTCACTGTATATAACACACAGACTATACAACTAAATGTCACTGTATATAACACACAGACTATACAACTAAATGTCACTGTAAATAACACACAGACTATACAGCTATGTCACTGTATATAACACACAGACTATACAGCTATATGTCACTATTCACAACACACAGACTATAGAGCTATTTGTCACTGTATATAACACACAGACTATAGAGCTATTTGTCACTGTATATAACACACAGACTATACAACTAAATGTCACTGTATATAACACACATACTATACAGCAATATGTCACTGTATATAACACACAGACTATACAAATAAATGTCACTGTATATAACACACAGACTATACAGCAATATGTCACTGTATATAACACAGAGAGACTATACAGCTATATGTCACTTTATATACCACAGAGAGACTATACAGCTATATGTCACTATTTGTTCCACAGAGAGACTATACAGCTATATGTCACTATTCATAACAGACAGACTATACAGCTATTAGTCACTGTATATAACACACAGACTATACAGCTATATGTCACTGTATATAAGACGGAGAGACTATACAGCAATATGTCACTGTATATAACACACAGACTATACAGCTATATGTCACTGTATATAACACAAGGACTATACAGCTATATTTCACTGTATATAACACACAGACTATACAGCTATATGTCACTGTATATAACACACAGACTATACAGCTATATGTCACTGTATATAACACACAGACTATACAGCTATATGTCATTGTATATAACACGCAGACTATCCAGCTATATGTCACTGTATATAACACGCAGACTATACAGCTATATGTCATTGTATATAACACGCAGACTATCCAGCTATATGTCGCTGTATATAACACGCAGACTATACAGCTATATGTCACTGTATATAACACGCAGACTATACAGCTATATGTCACTGTATATAACATGCAGACTATACAGCTATATGTCACTGTATATAACACACAGACTGTACAGCTATATGTCACTGTATATAACACACAGACTATACAGCAATATGTCACTGTATATAGCACACAGACTATACAGCTATATGTCACTGTATATAACACACAGACTATACAGCTATATGTCACTGTATACACACTATATGAATATATATCTGTATATAACAGTCTCTATACATGCACATCCATACTATATATATATATATATATTTATAACGTTTTCTATACATGCACATCCATACTATATATATTTATAACGTTTTCTATACATGTACATCCATACTATATATATTTATAACGTTTTCTATACATGCACATCCATACTATATATATATATATATATATATATATATATATAACGTTTTCTATACATGCACATCCATACTATATATATATATTTATAACGTTTTCTATACATGCACATCCATACTATATATATATATATATATATATATATATAACGTTTTCTATACATGCACATCCATACTATATATATATATTTATAACGTTTTCTATACATGCACATCCATACTATATATATATATATAACGTTTTCTATACATGCACATCCATACTATATATATATATTTATAACGTTTTCTATACATGCACATCCATACTATATATATATATTTATAACGTTTTCTATACATGCACATCCATACTATATATATATATAACGTTTTCTATAAATGCACATCCATACTATATATATATATTTATAACGTTTTCTATACATGCACATCCATACTATATATATATATATATATATATATATATAACGTTTTCTATAAATGCACATCCATACTATATATATTTTTATAACGTTTTCTATACATGCACATCCATACTATATATATATATTTATAACGTTTTCTATACATGCACATCCATACTATATATATATATAACGTTTTCTATAAATGCACATCCATACTATATATATATATTTATAACGTTTTCTATACATGCACATCCATACTATATATATATATATATATATATATATATAACGTTTTCTATAAATGCACATCCATACTATATATATTTTTATAACGTTTTCTATACATGCACATTCATCCTATATATATATATATATATATATATATATATATATATATATATATATATATAACGTTTTCTATACATGCACATCCATACTATATATATATTTATAACGTTTTCTATACATGCACATCCATACTATATATATATATATATATATTTATAACGTTTTCTATACATGCACATCCATACTATATATATATTTATAACGTTTTCTATACATGCACATCCATACTATATATATATATACATACATATCCATATATTACTGACATCCGCACATTAATCCCACACACTGACTGGTACACATGGGTGTGTTATCCATATCCCATTGTCACAGAGCTGGGGTCCAACACTGTGTGACAGGCACATTGGTAAAGGTTATCTGAAAGGCAGATGAGATTCAGCCTCCATAACTGCCCCTCCACCTCCCCAGCTCTGCCCCTCCCAGGGCTCCCCAAATTTACATTCCCAGCACATTCACCTCCTGCCTGGCCCAGGGTGCTGGATGCTGAGCTTCTGTCACTCCTACTTAATCCAGTCTGACTGCAGCCTTTCCATCCACAGGGAGCCTTGTCTCTGGCCAAAAGGCAGCAGGGGTGGCCAGGCTGAGATGGGTGGCTAGTAGTAGCCAGCATCCAGGCTATATCCGTGATATAGGGGTGGGAGGCTAGGATGGGTTGTCAGGCTGAGATGGGTGGCTAGTAGTAGCCAGGATGTAGGATGGGTGGTCAGGATCTGGTGTGAGGCCAGGATGCAGGATGGGTGGCCAGGATGAGATGGGTGGCTAGTAGTAGCCAGAATGCAGGATGGGTGGCCAGGATGAGATGGGTGGCTAGTAGTAGCCAGGATGTAGGATGGGTGGTCAGGATCTGGTGTGAGGCCAGGATGCAGGATGGGTGGCCAGGATGAGATGGGTGGCTAGTAGTAGCCAGGATGTAGGATGGGTGGTCAGGATCTGGTGTGAGGCCAGGATGCAGGATGGGTGGCCAGGATGAGATGGGTGGCTAGTAGTAGCCAGGATGCAGGATGGGTGATCAGGTTCTGGTGTGAGGCCAGGATGCAGGATGGGTGGCCAGGCTGAGATGGGTGGCAAGTAGTAGCCAGGATGCAGGATGGGTGATCAGGTTCTGGTGTGAGGCCAGGATGCAGGATGGGTGGCCAGGCTGAGATGGGTGGCAAGTAGTAGCCAGGATGCAGGATGGGTGATCAGGTTCTGGTGTGAGGCCAGGATGCAGGATGGGTGGCTAGTGGGAGCTGATACTACCTGGGCTGGTGGAAGGACAGAGCTCTGTGTCCTGATGTAACATGTATGTAATGGGGATTCAGTGCCCTCATTACAATGAACATAAAGCTCACCAGGTGCAGTGCTGTCCGGGCTCCTGTCTGTCTGCAGTGGGTGTTGCAGTGGGTGCTGCAGTGGGTGTTGCAGTGCTGCAGTGCTGTGCCTTTCTCAATCAGAGTGGGTGCTGCAGTGACAGAGTCCACCTTCTGCTAGCCAGACTCTCCTCCCCACAGCCCACCCACCTACCTCCCATTTCATTCATTCCCAGCCCACTTCTAACAGCCTCTGGCAGCAGCTTCCTCCTGGCACAGGCTGGAGGGGTACTGGGCATGTACTGGCTGCCTACCATGCACAGGATATGGCACTGTGTGCAGAGACACCTAGCCACTCATTGTACCAATACAACACACACAGTGACACATTGTACCAATACTAACACACACATTGACACACACACACACACAGTGACACATTGTACCAATACTAACACACACACAGACACACACACACACACACTGACACATTGTATCAATACTAACACACACACACACTGACACATTGTACCAATACTAACACACACACAGACACACACGGTGACACATTGTATCAATACTAACACACACACACACTGACACATTGTACCAATACTAACACACACACAGACACACACACACACAGTGACACATTGTACCAATACTAACACGCACACTGACACATTGTATCAATACTAACACACACACACACACACACACACACACACACACACACTGACACATTGTATCAATACTAACACACACACTGACACATTGTATCAATACTAACACACACACACACACACACACTGACACATTGTATCAATACTAACACACATACACACACACACACACACACACACACACAGTGACACATTGTACCAATACTAACACGCACACTGACACATTGGATCAATAATAACACACACACACACACACACTAACACATTGTATCAATACTAACACACATACACACACACAGTGACACATTGTACCAATACTAACACGCACACTGACACATTGTATCAATACTAACACACACACACACACACTGACACATTGTATCAATACTAACACACATACACACACACACACACACACTGACACATTGTATCAATACTAACACACACACACACACACACACACACACAGTGACACATTGTATCAATACACACAGTGACACATTGTATCAATACTAACACACACACAGAGTGACACATTGTATCAATACTAACACACACAGTAACACATTGTACCAATAATAACACACACACATTGACACATTGTATCAATACTAACACACACACACACAGTGACACATTGTATTAATACTAACACACACACAGTGACACATTGTATTAATACTAACACACACACACATTGACACATTGTATCAATACTAACACACACACACACACACACACACAGTGACACATTGTATTAATACTAACACACACACACAGTGACACATTGTATTAATACTAACACACACACATATTGACAAATTTTATCAATACTAACACACACACACAGTGACACATTGTATTAATACTAACACACACACACACACACAGTGACACATTGTATTAATACTAACACACACACACATTGAAACATTGTATCAATACTAACACACACACAGTGCCACATTGTATTAATACTAACACACACACACACACACACATTGACACATTGTATCAATACTAACACACACACATTGACACATTGTATCAATACTAACACACATACACAGTGACACATTGTATCAATACTAACACACACACACACACAGTGACTCATTGTATCAATACTAACACACACACACACACACACACACACACAGTGACACATTGTATCAATACTAACACACACACAGAGTGACACATTGTATCAATACTAACACACACACACACACACACACACACAGAGTGACACATTGTATCAATACTAATACACGCAGTAACACATTGTACCAATAATAACACACACATTTACACATTGTATCAATACTAACACACACACATTGACACATTGTATTAATACTAACACACATACACAGTGACACATTGTATCAATACTAACACACACACACACACAGTGACACATTGTATTAATACTAACACACACGCACAGTGACACATTGTATCAATACTAACACACACACACACAGAGTGACACATTGTATCAATACTAACACACACACACACACACACACACACAGAGTGACACATTGTATCAATACTAACACACACAGTAACACATTGTACCAATAATAACACACACATTGACACATTGTATTAATACTAACACAAAAAGCTATAGATCAAAACAGTCTTGTTCAGAGAGACGAGCAGTCAGAGTGGTAGAGAGACAGGCAGTCAGAGTGGTAGAGAGACAGGCAGTCAGAGTGGTAGAGAGACAGGCAGTCAGAGTGGTAGAGAGACAGCCAGTCAGAGTGGTAGAGAGACAGCCAGTCAGAGTGGTAAAGAGACAGCCAGTCAGAGTGGTAGAGAGACAGCCAGTCAGAGTGGTAGAGAGACAGCCAGTCAGAGTGGTAGAGAGACAGGCAGTCAGAGTGGTAGAGAGACAGCCAGTCAGAGTGGTAGAGAGACAGGCAGTCAGAGTGGTAAAGAGACAGCCAGTCAGAGTGGTAGAGAGACAGCCAGTCAGAGTGGTAGAGAGACAGGCAGTCAGAGTGGTAGAGAGACAGCCAGTCAGAGTGGTAGAGAGACAGCCAGTCAGAGTGGTAAAGAGACAGCCAGTCAGAGTGGTAGAGAGACAGCCAGTCAGAGTGGTAGAGAGACAGCCAGTCAGAGTGGTAGAGAGACAGGCAGTCAGAGTGGTAGAGAGACAGCCAGTCAGAGTGGTAGAGAGACAGCCAGTCAGAGTGGTAGAGAGACAGCCAGTCAGAGTGGTAGAGAGACAGCCAGTCAGAGTGGTAGAGAGACAGGCAGTCAGAGTGGTAGAGAGACAGCCAGTCAGAGTGGTAGAGAGACAGGCAGTCAGAGTGGTAAAGAGACAGCCAGTCAGAGTGGTAAAGAGACAGCCAGTCAGAGTGGTAGAGAGACAGCCAGTCAGAGTGGTAGAGAGACAGGCAGTCAGAGTGGTAGAGAGACAGGCAGTCAGAGTGGTAGAGAGACAGCCAGTCAGAGTGGTAGAGAGACAGCCAGTCAGAGTGGTAGAGAGACAGGCAGTCAGAGTGGTAGAGAGACAGCCAGTCAGAGTGGTAGAGAGACAGCCAGTCAGAGTGGTAGAGAGACAGCCAGTCAGAGTGGTAGAGAGACAGGCAGTCAGAGTGGTAGAGAGACAGCCAGTCAGAGTGGTAGAGAGACAGCCAGTCAGAGTGGTAGAGAGACAGGCAGTCAGAGTGGTAGAGAGACAGGCAGTCAGAGTGGTAGAGAGACAGCCAGTCAGAGTGGTAGAGAGACAGCCAGTCAGAGTGGTAGAGAGACAGGCAGTCAGAGTGGTAGAGAGACAGCCAGTCAGAGTGGTAAAGAGACAGCCAGTCAGAGTGGTAGAGAGACAGCCAGTCAGAGTGGTAGAGAGACAGCCAGTCAGAGTGGTAGAGAGACAGGCAGTCAGAGTGGTAGAGAGACAGCCAGTCAGAGTGGTAGAGAGACAGGCAGTCAGAGTGGTAAAGAGACAGCCAGTCAGAGTGGTAGAGAGACAGCCAGTCAGAGTGGTAGAGAGACAGGCAGTCAGAGTGGTAGAGAGACAGCCAGTCAGAGTGGTAGAGAGACAGCCAGTCAGAGTGGTAAAGAGACAGCCAGTCAGAGTGGTAGAGAGACAGCCAGTCAGAGTGGTAGAGAGACAGCCAGTCAGAGTGGTAGAGAGACAGGCAGTCAGAGTGGTAGAGAGACAGCCAGTCAGAGTGGTAGAGAGACAGCCAGTCAGAGTGGTAGAGAGACAGCCAGTCAGAGTGGTAGAGAGACAGCCAGTCAGAGTGGTAGAGAGACAGGCAGTCAGAGTGGTAGAGAGACAGCCAGTCAGAGTGGTAGAGAGACAGGCAGTCAGAGTGGTAAAGAGACAGCCAGTCAGAGTGGTAAAGAGACAGCCAGTCAGAGTGGTAGAGAGACAGCCAGTCAGAGTGGTAGAGAGACAGGCAGTCAGAGTGGTAGAGAGACAGGCAGTCAGAGTGGTAGAGAGACAGCCAGTCAGAGTGGTAGAGAGACAGCCAGTCAGAGTGGTAGAGAGACAGGCAGTCAGAGTGGTAGAGAGACAGCCAGTCAGAGTGGTAGAGAGACAGGCAGTCAGAGTGGTAGAGAGACAACCAGTCAGAGTGGTAGAGAGACAGGCAGTCAGAGTGGTAGAGAGACAGCCAGTCAGAGTGGTAGAGAGACAGCCAGTCAGAGTGGTAGAGAGACAGGCAGTCAGAGTGGTAGAGAGACAGGCAGTCAGAGTGGTAGAGAGACAGCCAGTCAGAGTGGTAGAGAGACAGCCAGTCAGAGTGGTAGAGAGACAGGCAGTCAGAGTGGTAGAGAGACAGCCAGTCAGAGTGGTAGAGAGACAGCCAGTCAGAGTGGTAGAGAGACAGGCAGTCAGAGTGGTAGAGAGACATGATTTAACACTGGGTGAAGTGCAGTCTGTCTCCTGGAATAATCACCCTTCCTGTTACCCTAGAAATAAAGCAGCTTCTGTGAATCAGTTTCCAGGCTGTCAGACTATATATTGTGTGAGTGTGAGTGAGAGTTTGAGTGTAAGTAAGAGTGTGAGTGTCTGAGTGTGTGAGTGTCTGAGTGTAAGTGAGAGTGTGTGAGTGTGAGTGTAAGTGTGAGTGTCTGAGTGTAAGTGAGAGTGTCTGAGTGTGAGTGTGTGAGAGAGAGTGAGAGTGTGTGAGTGTGAGTGTGAGTGTCTGAGTGTGAGTGTGTGAGAGAGAGTGTGAGTGAGAGTGTGTGAGTGTGAGTGTAAGTGAGTGTCTGAGTGTGAGTGTGTGAGAGAGAGTGTGAGTGAGAGTGTGTGAGTGTGAGTGTAAGTGAGAGTGTCTGAGTGTGAGTGTGTGAGAGAGAGTGTGAGTGAGAGTGTGTGAGTGTGAGTGTAAGTGAGAGTGTCTGAGTGTGAGTGTGTGAGAGAGAGTGTGATTGAGAGTGTGTGAGTGTGAGTGTAAGTGAGAGTGTCTGAGTGTGAGTGTGTGAGAGAGAGTGTGAGTGAGAGTGTGTGAGTGTGAGTGTAAGTGAGAGTGTCTGAGTGTGAGTGTGTGAGAGAGAGTGTGAGTGAGAGTGTGAGTTCACCATCAGGACCTTTACTATACAAACTGCCACATATCGAGTTGCTGCTTGCTGAGTACACGGCTGTCGTACAGGACAGTTACACAATCACATCTCTCCCTCGACTGTGACTCAATAAAGAAAGAATGGCCAGGAATTGAGAAGTGAATTTCAAACTTTAGGTGAATGAAGCCGAGTTGGAAAATGTCTCCAATGCCGTGTTCTTTATTGAGTAGACATTATAGGTAATTCATATTTATTTATAAAGCCCCGACGCATTCCACAGACAGAATTCCATGATTACATTTCATTAATACCTGGTCTTGGAAGCTAGCACTCCATGTGATTCTGATACAGCCTGCCAGGCCCAGAGCCTGCATTAACCCTTCATCTGCCAGGCCAGGACACATTAACCCATGCAGTGCCAGGCCTGGAAGGATTATTAGGTGTGACATATGTGACACACAGTGTATGACACACTTGTCCCCTGTGTAACACTTTGCAGCTCTTTGCAACATACTGCAATCTGCAAACTGTGGTTTTATTCCTTCCTCACTGCTGCTGGGACACAATGCACAGACCAACACAATGCACACACCAACACAATGCACACTCCAACACAATGCACACACCAACACAATGCACACACCAACACAATGCACACTCCAACACAATGCACACTCCAACACAATGCACACTCCAACACAATGCACACACCAACACAATGCACACACCAACACAATGCACACTCCAACACAATGCACACACCAACACAATGCACAAACCAACACAATGCACACTCCAACACAATGCACACTCCAACACAATGCACAGACCAACACAATGCACACACCAACACAATGCACACTCCAACACAATGCACACACCAACACAATGCACACACCAACACAATGCACACACCAACACAATGCACACACCAACACAATGCACACTCCAACACAATGCACAGACCAACACAATGCACACACCAACACAATGCACACACCAACATAATGCACACTCCAACACAATGCACAGACCAACACAATGCACACACCAACACAATGCACAGACCAACACAATGCACACACCAACACAATGCACACACCAACACAATGCACACTCCAACACAATGCACACACCAACACAATGCACACTCCAACACAATGCACAGACCAACACAATGCACACACCAACACAATGCACACTCCAACACAATGCACAGACCAACACAATGCACACACCAACACAATGCACACTCCAACACAATGCACACACCAACACAATGCACACACCAACACAATGCACAGACCAACACAATGCACACACCAACACAATGCACACTCCAACACAATGCACAGACCATCACAATGCACACACCAACACAATGCACACTCCAACACAATGCACAGACCAACACAATGCACACACACCAACACAATGCACACACCAACACAATGCACACTCCAACACAATGCACAGACCAACACAATGCACACACCAACACAATGCACAGACCAACACGATGCACACTCCAACACAATGCACAGACCAACACAATGCACACACCAACACAATGCACACACCAACATAATGCACACTCCAACACAATGCACAGACCAACACAATGCACACACCAACACAATGCACAGACCAACACAATGCACACTCCAACACAATGCACACTCCAACACAATGCACACACCAACACAATGCACAGACCAACACAATGCACACTCCAACACAATGCACACTCCAACACAATACACAGACCAACACAATGCACACACCAACACAATGCACACTCCAACACAATGCACACTCCAACACAATACACAGACCAACACAATGCACACACCAACACAATGCACAGACCAACACAATGCCCACTCCAACACAATGCACACACCAACACAATGCACACACCACCACAATACACACTCCAACCCAATGCACACACACTACCACAATACACACTCCAACACAAAGCACACACCAACACAATGCACACACTAACACAATGCACACTAGAATAAAAATAAAAGAAATATCACAAACAAACATTAGAAGATGTCTCTGCTCTGGGTCATTCATGGAGACTGAGGCTGTTTCTCCCCAGCACACACCGAGCTCCTCCAGTGCAGGTGAATGAGAAATAAGACATTGAAAGAGGCTCCAGTGAGGGATGTTAGCTTGCATTGTCTGCATGAACTGACCCTGTAGGGTATGAAGCATACAGGTTCTGGGCTGTGCAAGTAATAAAGCATCTTAAACCACAACTACCTGAGAAATGTGTACATCACACAGGAGCCCAGCTGGAGGTGTACAGCTGTATGCTGGGAATCCTTCAGCTACAAGCAGTGGGCGGAGTTAATTTGGATCTATTTAGTGCTGTTACAGAGAGTGAGAGGAGAGCCTGCTGAGTAACATAACAGGGCTGGAGGGGGTGATTATTATTGAGTTTATGAAATAATCTGTACTTTTTGCAATTACTGTCAACAATGTGCTACAACCAAAATACGACTGGCTTGGCTCTCAGTCCTGCTCACTGAACACTTACTGCAAAGTGTGACATGTGTGTATCTGCCACCACCTCCCACGCTCTGTGGTACCACATAACCACACTATGACATTACTAGACGTACACAGAAAAACAACAGAGCGGAAAGGAAACCGTGAGACAGTTTGGCTGTGGTGTGTGTGTTGTGTGTGTGTTTCCGTGGGTTGGAGACTGAAAGGAAAGACAGCCAGTAACTAGTAACACTGGGCGGGGGTCCTGGCCCCCTGAGTGATGTCCCCCCAGAAACAACGAGGGAACTGGGACACGGGTTTCACACTTATGGCCAAAGTAGCTGAGTTTGAAAAATTCTCGGCTACATAAAAGTTTGAAACTCCCTTGTCAATTCCCTGCAACTGTCTCTTTATTGCATAGACCCTCTAGCTTATATTCTGTATGATGTACATGTGTTTAATATATGTAACATGCACTTATTTATACTTGAAAAGAAATTACAGTTTTACATTGAAGATAATTTCTCCGGGGCTTCTAAATTCACTGACATTCCAATAAGGAGGGGCTTGGGGAGATAGGAGGGGCTTGGAGAGATAGGAGGGGCTTGGTGAAATGGGAGGGGCTTGGTGAAATGGGAGGGGTTTGGAGATATGGGAGGGACTTGGCTAGAGAGCTGTTACATGCTATGTCCTGATGGGTGTTTGAGAGGTGCTGGGCTTTGGTAGCAATGGAATAAGCAGGGTGAAGCCAGCTAGGGCTATATACTCTGCTGTGCCCCAATCCTGTATCCAGCATCCCAGTGAATTACCTCCATTGTCACAAATCACTCCCCCCCCCCCCCCAATTTGGGAATAGCCAGATGATTAGGACCATTCATCTGGGGAGAACAGATCAGCACCTGAAGTAGTTAGAGTTATTAAAGGACAACTGTAATACTTTCTGTTTAATTGAAAGATTGAATCAAGTGTAGGCATGTTAAATAAGAATTCATTAATGGAAGAATAATTTCTGATTGTATAGCTCTATCAGGGGGTGGACATGTTAGGTCAGATCTTCCTTCATCTGACACAAGCCCCTGATAGAGCTATACAGAGCAAAGATTCTAAACAGCATGTCCTCCCCTGATAGAGCTATACAGAGCAAAGATTCTAAACAACATGTCCTCGCCCTGATAGAGCTATACAGAGCAAAGATTCTAAACAACATGTCCGCCCCTGATAGAGCTATACAGAGCAAAGATTGTAAACAACATGTCCGCCCCTGATAGAGCTATACAGAGCAAAGATTCCAAACAATATGTCTGTCCCCTGATAGAGCTATACAGAGCAAAAGATTCTAAACATGTCCACCCCTTGATAGAGCTATACAGAGCAAAGATTCTAAACAGCATGTCCGCCCCCTGATAGAGCTGTACAGAGCAAAGATTCTAAACAACATGTCCGCCCCCTGATAGAGCTACACAGAGCAAAGATTCTAAACAATATGTCTGTCCCCTGATAGAGCTATACAGAGCAAAGATTCTAGACAACATGTCCGCCCCCTGATAGAGCTATGGGGAGCAAATATTCTAAACAACATGTCTGCCCACTGATAGAGCTATGGGGAGCAAAGATTCTAAACAACATGTCTGCCCCTGTTAGAGCTATAAAGAGCAAAGATTCAAACCTAGCCACTTTAGGTCATATTGCAGAACATTTAAAGGTTGTCTGAAATAGCTGTGTTAACCTGGTGTAAAAATGTATTCGTGTTAATGTCAAAGTTAGATATTCTTATGTTAAACCCGGTTCAGCTGTACGGAGGGATAATCCACTTAACAGGATAGTCTAGTGGGAGTGCCCCTCCCGTACAGCAGTGCATGGTGGGAGAAATGTCCTGTATTTGCAGTTTCCCATGTAGTCCACTACTGTATAGCCCCTGTAAGGGGATTAAGGAAACCCCTTGCATGGGGAATTGCATAAATGCTGGAGCTGTGAATAAACTTCTCAGTTGACTCCCAGAACTGTGTTTCGTCCGGTTACTGGGGGAAATAGAACATTTTTACCCAACAGGTTAATATTGGGACAGGAGTTTGGTAAGAATTTGTACATAATGATTCAGAGATTCTGGGTCTTCATATAATCCCCACGTGGGAGCACATCGCCCAGGGGTTCTCTCACAGGGAATACCTGCTTTTTATTCTTTAGTATAAATATTTGATGGGCTGCCTTGAGTCACTGGGATATCCCAGCCACATCAAGCTCTGCATTATTGTCCCAGGAGGTGGTGTGCGTGTGTAGAGACCTGAGGATTTCTGAGAAACCCCTCACTCGCCCCCACCACGGGACCTGCTAATACAAAGCAGAGCTCATATAAAAGGCATGAGACACACAATGACATGGGACAGTGAGCCCACAGGCTCTGTAATCCAAATAGACAGGGGTTACATCTGTCAAATGAATGAAGTATACCCACGCATTTCGCTATTCAGCACTTCTAGTCCCAGTGTCTCTGTATACTTCAATGCTCCTTTTATCTATAAAGAGGATGTGCCCAACTACTAAATCCTATACATACGTATGGGTAAATCCTATACATACGTACTAAATCCTATACATACGTACTATATCCTATACATACGTACTAAATCCTATACATACGTATTAAATCCTATACATACGTACTATATCCTATACATACGTACTAAATCCTGTACATACGTATGGGTAAATCCTATACATACGTATGGGTAAATCCTATACATACGTACTAAATCCTATACATACGTACTATCTCCTATACATACGTACTAAATCCTATACATACGTATGGGTAAATCCTATACATACGTACTAAATCCTATACATACGTATGGGTAAATCCTATACATACGTACTAAATACTATTCATACGTACTAAATCCTATACATACGTACTAAATCCTATACATACGTATGAGTAAATCCTATACATACGTATGGGTAAATCCTATACATACGTACTAAATCCTATACATACGTACTAAATCCTATACATACGTACTATATCCTATACATACGTATGAGTAAATCCTATACATGCGTACTAAATCCTATACATACGTACTAAATCCTGTACATACGTACTAAATCCTATACATACGTATGGGTAAATCCTATACATACGTACTAAATCCTATACATACGTACTAAATCCTATACATACGTACTATATCCTATACATACGTATGGATAAATCCTATACATACGTACTAAATCCTATACATACGTACTAAATCCTATCCATACGTATGAGTAAATCCTATACATACGTACTAAATCCTGTACATACGTACTAAATCCTATACATACGTACTAAATCCTATACATACGTATGGGTAAATCCTATACATACGTACTAAATCCTATTCATACGTACTAAATCCTGTACATACGTACTAAATCCTATACATACGTACTAAATCCTGTACATACGTACTAAATCCTATACATACGTACTAAATCCTATACATACGTACTATATCCTATACATACGTACTAAATCCTATACATACGTATGGGTAAATCCTATACATACGTACTAAATCCTATACATATGTACTAAATCCTATACATACGTACTAAATCCTATAGAGACGTACTAAATCCTATACATACGTACTAAATCCTGTACATACGTACTAAATCCTATTCATACGTACTAAATCCTATGCATACGTACTAAATCCTATACATACGTACTATATCCTATACATACGTACTAAATCCTATACATACGTATGGGTAAATCCTATACATACGTACTAAATCCTATACATATGTACTAAATCCTATACATACGTACTAAATCCTATAGAGACGTACTAAATCCTATACATACGTACTAAATCGTGTACATACGTACTAAATCCTATTCATACGTACTAAATCCTATGCATACGTACTAAATCCTATACATACGTACTATATCCTATACAAACGTACTAAATCCTATACAAACGTACTAAATCCTATACAAACGTACTAAATCCTATACATACGTACTAAATCCTATAGATACGTACTAAATCCTATACATACGTACTAAATCCTGTACATACGTACTATATCCTATACATACGTACTAAATCCTGTACATACGTACTAAATCCTATTCATACGTACTAAATCCTATGCATACGTACTAAATCCTATACATACGTACTATATCCTATACAAACGTACTAAATCCTATACATACGTACTATATCCTATACATACGTACTAAATCCTATACATACGTACTATATCCTATACATACGTACTAAATCCTATACATACGTACTATATCCTATACATACGTACTATATCCTATACATACGTACTAAATCCTATACATACGTACTATATCCTATACATACGTACTATATCCTATACATACGTACTATATCCTATACATACGTACTAAATCCTATACATACGTATGGGTAAATCCTATACATACGTACTATATCCTATACAAACGTACTAAATCCTATACATACGTACTATATCCTATACATACGTACTATATCCTATACATACGTACTATATCCTATACAAACGTACTAAATCCTATACATACGTATGGGTAAATCCTATACATACGTACTAAATCCTATACATACGTACTATATCCTATACATACGTACTAAATCCTATACATACGTACTATATCCTATACATACGTAATATATCCTATACATACGTACTAAATCCTATACATACGTACTATATCCTATACATACGTACTATATCCTATACATACGTACTAAATCCTATACATACGTATGGGGGCAGCAGGTGAGATGCACACAGGTCCGTCACTTTAAGGGGCCATAACAGACACAGCATTGGGGGAAGGGGAAGGATGGAAATAATTTCAGTAAAGAGATAATTTCAGGGAACTGAAACAGGAATTGCAAACTTAAGGCCAAAGTAGCCGAACTGGAAATATTCTCCCATTCAGCTAATTGGCTACCTTGGCCTTGCAATTCCCTGCAGTTGTGTATGTGATGAATAGCGCAGATGGCTTGCTCTCCATGTTGCTCTATGTAATGGTTGTAGCCTTGTATTGTGTGTTTGTGCTGACATTCCAGACGCGGGGGGAGCGGCCGGACATGCTGTATCCATCCTCCCACCGTTGGAGAGCATTCCTCTCTTTATTGATCTGTAAATATCTGAGACATAGGGAATCCTCAGCTTCTTCAGCTCAGCCGTGAGCCCACGTATTTTAATTCTACATGTGTCAGCAGCTGTCACTGTGTCATAATGAATTAATCTAGGGGTCCATTATACAACATCAGGGGCTTTATTGGAGAAAGTGGGCATTGCAGAGAATTGAGATGGGAATTTCAGACTTCAGGCCAAAGTAGACGATTTGGAAGAATTCTCCAGTGCAGCCGAATGGGGGAATATTTGTTCCAACTCGGCTACTTGGGTCTTCAGTTTGAACTTTCTCTCTTTATTGCGGGGACTCTTTAATCTTTGCTGCAATTCTTCTATCGCAGTCTCTAGATGTCTTTATTTGTGGAGCACTTTCACTTGTGCTCAGGAAGGGGCGTACAAACTGCTATCCTCCCTTTGACACAGTCAGAGGATATGATATAACCTCCCTCTATTCTTATTTGGGGGGATAGTGTGTAATACTGCTCCATGGTGCTGTGATTCACCCTTCCTGACTCTCACACCTGGAATTCACCCTGGGGTGTGTGATACTGGCATGTTTCAGAGCATGGCCCCCGTGGCACTGAGCGTGGCCCCCGTGGCACTGAGTCCTTGGGTCGTGTTCGGTTTATAAAGCCACAAACACAGGGCTCCTGGCAGTGGTGCCACAAGGGTTTCTTCTTTTAAAGGTCCAACTGTAGCAAAAAATGCCCTTCTATGTACTGACACAACCTCCGATGTCTCTGCGTTTAGCTTGGTATTTGTGTTAGATGTGGCTGACGTGGGAGGGGGCTGCACACGGGTTAGGAGAAGGTGTCTGGCTGTGATCAGGACCAGGGAGGTAACGGCAGAGATCTCTACCAGCTTATTATTTATTCATCAGACAATTTGCTTAATTGCTCGTAGCTGGTTTGATCTGTAGATCATATTGATTTGCAGCAGGGAGTGAGACCCCCAACAGGGTCTATCACGGATTCCCTGCAGTCTGTGAGTTACACCTTACACATCAACAGAGGACTTTCAGGACCCTCAGGGGAGGGCTGTCCACTTTAGGTCCAGGAGTCGGAGGAGACCCCGTGTCTGGATAGACCCCCGCTCTCATAACCTGAACTAGACCCTGTGTCTGGATAGACCCCTGCTCTCCTAACCTCAACTAGACCCCGTGTCTGGATAGACCCCCGCTCTCATAACCTGAACTGGACCCTGTGTCTGGATAGACCCCCACTCCCCTCATCTCAACTAGACCCTGTGTCTGGATAGACCCCCGCTCTCCTAACCTCAACTAGACCCCGTGTCTGGATAGACCCCCGCTCTCCTCGTCTGAACTAGACCCTGTGTCTGGATAGACCCCCGCTCTCCTTGTCTGAACTAGGCCCCGTGTCTGGATAGACCCCTGCTCTCCGTGTCTGGATAGACCCCTGCTCGCCGTGTCTGGATAGACCCCTGCTCGCCGTGTCTGGATAGACCCCCGCTCGCCAAGTCTGGATAGACCCCCGCTCTCCGTGTCTGGATAGACCCCCGCTCTCCGTGTCTGGATAGACCCCCGCTCGCCGTGTCTGGATAGACCCCCGCTCTCCGTGTCTGGATAGACCCCCGCTCTCCTTGTCTGAACTAGGCCCCGTGTCTGGATAGACCCCTGCTCTCCGTGTCTGGATAGACCCCTGCTCGCCGTGTCTGGATAGACCCCTGCTCGCCGTGTCTGGATAGACCCCCGCTCGCCAAGTCTGGATAGACCCCCGCTCTCCGTGTCTGGATAGACCCCCGCTCTCCGTGTCTGGATAGACCCCTGCTCGCCGTGTCTGGATAGACCCCCGCTCTCCGTGTCTGGATAGACCCCCGCTCTCCGTGTCTGGATAGACCCCCGCTCTCCGTGTCTGGATAGACCCCCGCTTTCCGTGTCTGGATAGACCCCTGCTCTCCGTGTCTGGATAGACCCCCGCTTTCCGTGTCTGGATAGACCCCCGCTCTCCGTGTCTGGATAGACCCCCGCTCTCCGTGTCTGGATAGACCCCTGCTCTCCGTGTCTGGATAGACCCCCGCTTTCCATGTCTGGATAGACCCCTGCTCTCTGTGTCTGGATAGACCCCCGCTCGCCGTGTCACATGTATTCATGGTCCTGCACACTATGTCCTCTGTACCGCTCTAGGGATTGGTGTTTATTGTTTAATATAAGGTTCTTTCTATAATTAGAGGTGGTGTTGTGCTTGAGCCCACTCAATCCTGCTCCGGACGGGAATGTTTTCTTACAGGGAGGATACATTAACTGAAAGACTGGGAGCAGGAAACACAGCATGATGTCACAGCGAGAGCGTCACAGAGACAGTCACAACGAGAGAGTCACAGAGAGAGCGTCACAGAGACAGTCACAACGAGAGAGTCACAGAGAGAGCGTCACAGAGACAGTCACAGCGAGAGAGTCACAGAGAGAGCGTCACAGAGACAGTCACAACGAGAGAGTCACAGAGAGAGCGTCACAGAGACAGTCACAACGAGAGAGTCACAGAGAGAGAGTCACAGAGAGAGCGTCACAGAGACAGTCACAACGAGAGAGTCACAGAGAGAGCGTCACAGAGACAGTCACAACGAGAGAGTCACAGAGAGAGCGTCACAGAGACAGTCACAGCGAGAGAGTCACAGAGAGAGCATCACAGAGACAGTCACAACGAGAGAGTCACAGAGAGAGCGTCACAGAGACAGTCACAACGAGAGAGTCACAGAGAGAGCGTCACAGAGACAGTCACAGCGAGAGCGTCACAGAGAGAGCATCACAGAGAGAGCGTCAAAGAGACAGTCACAGCGAGAGAGTCACAGAGAGAGCGTCACAGAGACAGTCACAGCGAGAGCGTCACAGAGACAGTCACAACGAGAGAGTCACAGCGAGAGAGTCACAGAGAGAGCGTCACAGAGACAGTCACAGCGAGAGAGTCACAGCGAGAGAGTCACAGAGAGAGCGTCACAGAGACAGTCACAGCGAGAGCGTCACAGCGAGAGAGTCACAGAGAGAGCATCACAGAGACAGTCACAGCGAGAGAGTCACAGAGAGAGCGTCACAGAGACAGTCACAGAGAGAGCGTCACAGAGACAGTCACAGCCAGAGCGTCACAGAGACAGTCACAGCGAGAGAGTCACAGAGAGAGCGTCACAGAGAGAGCGTCACAGAGAGAGCGTCACAGAGAGAGCGTCACAGAGACAGTCACAGCGAGAGCGTCACAGAGACAGTCACAGAGAGAGCATCACAGAGACAGTCACAGAGAGAGAGTCACAGAGACAGTCACAGTGAGAGCGTCACAGAGACAGTCACAGAGAGAGCGTCACAGAGAGAGCGTCACAGAGACAGTCACAGAGAGAGCGTCACGGAGAGAGCGTCACAGAGACAGTCACAGCGAGAGCGTCACAGAGACAGTCACAGAGAGAGCATCACAGAGACAGTCACAGAGAGAGAGTCACAGAGACAGTCACAGTGAGAGCGTCACAGAGACAGTCACAGAGAGAGCGTCACAGAGACAGTCACAGCGAGAGTGTCACAGAGACAGTCAAAGGGAGAGCGTCACAGAGACAGTCACAGCGAGAGCGTCACAGAGACAGTCACAAAGAGAGCGTCACAGAGAGAGCGTCAAAGAGACAGTCACAGCGAGAGCGTCAGAGAGAGCGTCACAGAGTGACGTGGATCAGTCACCATGGAAACCAATGGAATGTTTCTGCTGATATCACCATGGAAACCAATGGAATGTTCCTGCTGATATCACCATGGAGACCAGGGGAATGTTCCTGCTAATATCACCATGGAAACCAATGGAATATACCTGCTGATATCACCATGGAAACCAATGGAATATACCTGCTGATATCACCACGGAAACCAATGGAATGCTCCTGCTGATATCACCATGGAAACCAATGGAATGTTCCTGCTAATATCACCATGGAAACCAATGAAATAGTCTTCCAGTAGAAGTGGTAGAGGTTAATACAGTGAAGGAGTTTAAGCATGCATGGGATAGGTATAAGACTATCCTAGATATAAGATAAGGCCAGGGACTAATGAAAGTATTACATTACTGAGAGGGTAGTGGATGTATGGAATAGTCTTCCAGTAGAAGTGGTAGAGGTTAATACAGTGAAGGAGTTTAAGCATGCGTGGGATAGGTATAAGGCTATCCTAGATATAAGATAAGGCCAGGGACTAATGAAAGTATTACTTTACTGAGAGGGTAGTGGATGTATGGAATAGTCTTCCAGTAGAAGTGGTAGAGGTTAATACAGTGAAGGAGTTTAAGCATGCATGGGATAGGTATAAGGCTATCCTAGATATAAGATAAGGTCAGGGACTAATGAAAATATTACATTACTGAGAGGGTAGTGGATGCATGGAATAGTCTTCCAGTAGAAGTGGTAGAGGTTAATACAGTGAAGGAGTTTAAGCATGCATGCGATAGGTATAAGGCTATCCTAGATATAAGATAAGGTCAGGGACTAATGAAAGTATTACATTACTGAGAGGGTAGTGGATGCATGGAATAGTCTTCCAGTAGAAGTGGTAGAGGTTAATACTGTGAAGGAGTTTAAGCATGCGTGGGATAGGTATAAGGCTATCCTAGATATAAGATAAGGTCAGGAACTAATGATAGTATTACATTACTGAGAGGGTAGTGGATGCATGGAATAGTCTTCCAGTAGAAGTGGTAGAGGTTAATACAGTGAAGGAGTTTAAGCATGCATGCGATAGGTATAAGGCTATCCTAGATATAAGATAAGGCCAGGGACTAATGAAAGTATTACATTACTGAGAGGGTAGTGGATGTATGGAATAGTCTTCCAGTAGATGTTAATACAGTGAAGGAGTTTAAGCATGCATGCGATAGGTATAAGGCTATCCTAGATATAAGATAAGGTCAGGGACTAATGAAAGTATTACTTTACTGAGAGGGTAGTGGATGCATGGAATAGTCTTCCAGTAGAAGTGGTAAAGGTTAATACAGTGAAGGAGTTTAAGCATGCATGGGATAGGTATAAGGCTATCCTAGATTTAAGATAAGGCCAGGGACTAATGAAAGTATTACATTACTGAGAGGGTAGTGGATGTATGGAATAGTCTTCCAGTAGAAGTGGTAGAGGTTAATACAGTGAAGGAGTTTAAGCATGCATGGGATAGGTATAAGGCTATCCTAGATATAAGATAAGGTCAGGGACTAATGAAAGTATTACATTACTGAGAGGGTAGTGGATGTATGGAATAGTCTTCCAGTAGAAGTGGTAGAGGTTAATACAGTGAAGGAGTTTACGCATGCATGGGATAGGTATAAGGCTATCCTAGATATAAGATAAGGCCAGGGACTAATGAAAGTATTACATTACTGAGAGGGTAGTGGATGTATGGAATAGTCTTCCAGTAGAAGTGGTAGAGGTTAATACAGTGAAGGAGTTTAAGCATGCATGCGATAGGTATAAGGCTATCCTAGATATAAGATAAGGCCAGGGACTAATGAAAGTATTACTTTACTGAGAGGGTAGTGGATGTATGGAATAGTCTTCCAGTAGAAGTGGTAGAGGTTAATACAGTGAAGGAGTTTAAGCATGCATGGGATAGGTATAAGGCTATCCTAGATATAAGATAAGGCCAGGGACTAATGAAAGTATTACATTACTGAGAGGGTAGTGGATGTATGGAATAGTCTTCCAGTAGAAGTGGTAGAGGTTAATACAGTGAAGGAGTTTAAGCATGCATGGGATAGGTATAAGGTTATCCTAGATATAAGATAAGGTCGGGGACCAATGAAAGTATTACTTACTGAGAGGGTAGTGGATGCATGGAATAGTCTTCCAGTAGAAGTGGTAGAGGTTAATACAGTGAAGGAGTTTAAGCATGCATGGGATAGGTATAAGGCTATCCTGGATATAAGATAAGGTCGGGGACCAATGAAAGTATTACATTACTAAGAGGGTAGTGGATGTAGGGAATAGTCTTCCAGTAGAAGTGGTAGAGGTTAATACAGTGAAGGAGTTTAATCATGCATGGGATAGGTATAAGGCTATCCTAGATATAAGATAAGGTCGGGGACCAATGAAAGTATTCAAATAATTGATCAGATTAGATGGCTGAATGGTTTTTATCTGCCGGTGACACAGTCTGTGTTTATATACATGGCTGCCAGGCAGAGGGGACTCCCAGGAAACAGGGTCTCACAGGACAGACAGAGGGTTTAAATCAATAAGGTCAGGCCCGTGTGTGTGGCTGTAATGTGCAGTACACAAAGCATTATTATTAAACAGGGAGCGCTGGGGGTCCGGTGCAGATCTCGCTGCACAATAAATGGGTTTTCTCTTTGTTGGTGCACATAGCTTTCTCCCTGTATTACGGGGCCATTAACTCCATATAATGAATAATAATGTATCTAAGTCTCTCCTGCCAGGAAACTCACAGCCAGATTAACTGCAAGCGCCTTATCGGCATATCCCCCCAGGACAGGGGGAGCGGCGGGCAACTGCCGACTGAACGCCGGCAGAGGTTTATAACGATAGGTGTCTGCCCCCTGATAGAGCTATACAGAGCAAAGATTCTAAACAACATGTCCGCCCCCTGATAGAGCAATACAGAGCAAAGATTCTAAACAACATGTCCGCCCCCTGATAGAGCTATACAGAGCAAAGATTCTAAACAACATGTCCCCCCCCGATAGAGCTATACAGAGCAAAGATTCCAAACAACATGTCCCCCCCCTGATAGAGCTATACAGAGCAAAGATTCCAAACAACATGTCCGCCCTCTGATAGAGCTATACAGAGCAAAGATTCTAAACAACATGTCCGCCCCCTGATAGAGCTATACAGAGCAAAGATTCTAAACAGCATGTCCGCCCCCTGATGGAGCTATACAGAGCAAAGATTCTAAGCAACATGTCCGCCCCCTGATATACTATACTTTATACTTTAATTCGCTAAGTTTGAAATTCTCCTCTCATTCTCTTGCAATTCTCTCTTTGTTGAATAACGCCATGCGTTTGTGTATCCGCAGTCCTGCCAAGGACATGACTTTCCGTCGCGGCCAGACCCATGCATTGTTTAAAAAATTAAAAAACAAACAATCCCAGCGAGACCAGGACAAGGCACAGTGAGGACATCAAAGCCTGCAAGTCAGTGAAAGCTTCAAAATGCGCTGGTCCAGGAAGTGAGCAGGCACACAGCCAGTGGAATTCACATATAGGGCCAGGGCTGGTGGTAGGGTGGCCACCGAGCCGTTATTTTAAAGATTGGCTTGAGGCCAATATTAAATCTATATATGTGATAGCATGGCTATGTGCCACTCACCCAGCATGGCTGCCTGACTCTGGCTCTCTCTTAGAATAAAGAGCATGGCCGAAGGATCTTAACATGTATAGCTTGCAATGAAAGACGAGATAGGGGGGATATGATAGGCCCTGTGCACCGCTACAGACGTGTGATGTCACACATGATGTCATGAGCATGTAAGCATCAGATGTCCAGGGGGTATGTTTTGGTTACAGATGGGCAGTCAGGGTGAAGGGTCATTGATAATGATGGTTGGGCACTTGGTGTCTTCCATACATATGTAATAGGTTAAGTCCCTGCTTGAACACAGGTGACCCCATCAAGAAAAATCTCCAAATCCTGCAAAGTTCAGGTTACGATGAGGAGGGGTACTGGCCGTGCTGCTACTGTATAGGGAAGCGTCATGCCGTTTCTGTAAGCAGCATGCAGCAGACATGGCCCTCTCTCCGTGGACCAGCCCCAGGTTTTACAAGGACCAGCCCTGTTCTCAGGCTCCAGCTTTCCTTGGAGCGAAGCCAGGGAGGAAACGGTCAGGAATTGCTGGAAGCTGGAGAGTCGGAAAAGTCCATGTTACATATCAGGAAATCCATCACCAAGGAGCCGTGTGATGGAATGAACACATGTGATGGCCAGTCAGAGAGGAACATGCAATTACTGGCATTCCCAGAACAGCCCGTGAGCCTCAGTTCCACCCGCTCCGTGAAGGAGTAGTGCAACAATGTCATTTCTCAAAGGAGATCAAGAGGCTGTCCTTTACCAGACTTGGCCCAATGAGAGAGACCGCCCCAGGGGCACCTCGCACGGCCGTTTGTACCTCTGTCCTACAGTAGATTGACAACGGGGAACATATTGTAATACAGTAATACAGTAATACCCCCATGAGTACCCCAGAGGCCAGTAATACCCCCATAGGTAACCCAGAGGCCAGTAATACCCCCATAGGTAACCCAGAGGCCAGTAATACCCCCATAGGTAACCCAGAGGCCAGTAATACCCCCATAGGTAACCCAGAGGCCAGTAATACCCCCATGAGTACCCCAGAGGCCAGTAATACCCCCATAGGTAACCCAGAGGCCAGTAATACCCCCATGGGAACCCCAGAGGCCAGTAATACCCCCATAGGTAACCCAGAGGCCAGTAATACCCCCATGAGTACCCCAGAGGCCAGTAATACCCCCATGAGTACCCCAGAGGCCAGTAATACCCCCATAGGTAACCCAGAGGCCAGTAATACCCCCATAGGTAACCCAGGGGCCAGTAATACCCCCATAGGTAACCCAGAGGCCAGTAATACCCCCATGAGTACCCCAGAGGCCAGTAATACCCCCATAGGTAACCCAGAGGCCAGTAATACCCCCATGGGAACCCCAGAGGCCAGTAATACCCCCATAGGTAACCCAGAGGCCAGTAATACCCCCATAGGTAACCCAGAGGCCAGTAATACCCCCATAGGTAACCCAGAGGCCAGTAATACCCCCATGAGTACCCCAGAGGCCAGTAATACCCCCATAGGTAACCCAGAGGCCAGTAATACCCCCATGGGAACCCCAGAGGCCAGTAATACCCCCATAGGTAACCCAGAGGCCAGTAATACCCCCATGAGTACCCCAGAGGCCAGTAATACCCCCATGAGTACCCCAGAGGCCAGTAATACCCCCATAGGTAACCCAGAGGCCAGTAATACCCCCATGGGAACCCCAGAGGCCAGTAATACCCCCATAGGTAACCCAGAGGCCAGTAATACCCCCATAGGTAACCCAGAGGCCAGTAATACCCCCATGGGTACCCCAGAGGCCAGTAATACCCCCATGAGTACACCAGAGGCCAGTAATACCCCTGTGGAGGCAGTGATGCGCTGTCTGTTGGGGTCTAATTTTAGCTCCCCGTGGGAATGATCACTGGAGCTGAGTGGGTGTTTGGATGGAGAGTCCAAGCTATTTATAGTTAGTGAAGGAGGATCATCCAGCTGCTTTATTCACAGGTCCCCAGCCGAACACTCAGAGCAGCAGCTGCTGGGCAGACAGGACTCACACTGTACCTCTCACTCCCAGCAGCTCCAGGGAGAAAAGGCCCCTTGTTCTCATCGCTTGTCGGGCTCTATGAAATAGCAGGAGAGGGGGGGGAGCAGAATTAACATGTTAGGAATGAAGGTGAAATTGCAAACTCCTTTATATACCGACTCTGTGCACATGAGACATAACACAGCCACACACGTGTTACATGGGAAAGCCACACGTCTTCCATTCGCCCCAATTATTCTGCCCAATTATCTGAATCCTTTCATTAGTCCCTGGCCTTATCTTATATCTAGGATAGCTTTATACCAATCCCATGCATGCTTAAACTCCTTCACTGTATTAATCTCTACCACTTCTACTGGAAGACTATTCCATGTTTCCACTACCCTCTCAGTAATGTAATACTTTCATTAGTCCCTGGCCTTATCTTATATCTAGGATAGCCTTATACCTATCCCATGCATGCTTAAACTCCTTCACTGTATTAACCCCTACCACTTCTACTGGAAGACTATTCCATACATCCACTACCCTCTCAGTAATGTAATACTTTCATTAGTCCCTGGCCTTATCTTATATCTAGGATAGCCTTATACCTATCCCATGCATGCTTAAACTCCTTCACTGTATTAACCCCTACCACTCCTACTGGAAGACTATTCCATGCATCCACTACCCTCTCAGTAATGTAATACTTTCATTAGTCCCTGGCCTTATATTAAATCTAGGATAGCTTTATACCAATCCCATGCATGCTTAAACTCCTTCACTGTATTAACCTCTACCACTTCTACTGGAAGACTATTCCATACATCCACTACCCTCTCAGTAATGTAATACATTCATTAGTCCCTGGCCTTATCTTATATCTAGGATAGCTTTATACCAATCCCACGCATGCTTAAACTCCTTCACTGTATTAACCTCTACCACTTCTACTGGGAGACTATTCCATACATCCACTACCCTCTCAGTAAAGTAATACTTTCATTAGTCCCTGGCCTTATCTTATATCTAGGATAGCCTTATACCTATCCCATGCATGCTTAAACTCCTTCACTGTATTAACCTCTACCACTTCTACTGGAAGACTATTCCATACATCCACTACCCTCTCAGTAAAGTAATACTTTCATTAGTCCCTGACCTTATCTTATATCTAGGATAGCCTTATACCTATCCCACGCATGCTTAAACTCCTTCACTGTATTAACCTCTACCACTTCTACTGGAAGACTATTCCATACATCCACTACCCTCTCAGTAATGTAATACTTTCATTAGTCCCTGTCCTTATCTTATATCTAGGATAGCCTTATACCTATCCCATGCATGCTTAAACTCCTTCACTGTATTAACCTCTACCACTTCTACTGGAAGACTATTCCATGAATCCACTACCCTCTCAGTAAAGTAATCCTTTCATTAGTCCCTGGCCTTATCTTATATCTATGATAGCCTTATACCTATCCCATGCATGCTTAAACTCCTTCACTGTATTAACCTCTACCACTTCTACTGGAAGAGTGTTCCATGCATCCACTACCCTCTCAGTAATGTAATACTTTCATTAGTCCCTGGTCTTATCTTATATCTAGGATAGCCTTATACCTATCCCACGCATGCTTAAACTCCTTCACTGTATTAACCTCTACCACTTCTACTGGAAGACTATTCCATACATCCACTACCCTCTCAGTAATGTAATACTTTCATTAGTCCCTGGCCTTATCTTATATCTAGGGTAGCCTTATACCAATCCCATGCATGCTTAAACTCCTTCACTGTATTAACCTCTACCACTTCTACTGGAAGACTGTTCCATGCATCCACTACCCTCTCAGTAATGTAATACTTTCATTAGTCCCTGGCCTTATCTTATATCTAGGATAGCCTTATACCTATCCCATGCATGCTTAAACTCCTTCACTGTATTACCCTTTACCACTTCTACTGGAAGACTATTCCATGCATCCACTACCCTCTCAGTAATGTAATACTTTCATTAGTCCCTGGTCTTATCTTATATCTAGGATAGCCTTATACCTATCCCATGCATGCTTAAACTCCTTCACTGTATTAACCTCTACCACTTCTACTGGAAGACTATTCCATACATCCACTACCCTCTCAGTAATGTAATACTTTCATTAGTCCCTGGCCTTATCTTATATCTAGGATAGCCTTATACCAATCCCATGCATGCTTAAACTCCTTCACTGTATTAACCTCTACCACTTCTACTGGAAGACTGTTCCATGCATCCACTACCCTCTCAGTAATGTAATACTTTCATTAGTCCCTGGTCTTATCTTATATCTAGGATAGCCTTATACCTATCCCATGCATGCTTAAACTCCTTCACTGTATTAACCTCTACCACTTCTACTGGAAGACTATTCCATACATCCACTACCCTCTCAGTAATGTAATACTTTCATTAGTCCCTGGCCTTATCTTATATCTAGGATAGCCTTATACCTATCCCATGCATGCTTAAACTCCTTCACTGTATTAACCTCTACCACTTCTACTGGAAGACTATTCCATGCATCCACTACCCTCTCAGTAACGTAATACTTTCATTAGTCCCTGACCTTATCTTATATCTAGGATAGCCTTATACCTATCCCATGCATACTTAAACTCCTTCACTGTATTAACCTCTACCACTTCTACTGGAAGGCTATTCCATACATTCACTACCCTCTCAGTAAAGTAATACTTTCATTAGTCCCTGACCTTATCTTATATCTAGGATAGCCTTATACCTATCCCATGCATGCTTAAACTCCTTCACTGTATTAACCTCTACCACTTCTACTGGAAGACTATTCCATGCATCCACTACCCTCTCAGTAATGTAATACTTTCATTAGTCCCTGACCTTATCTTATATCTAAGATGGCCTTATACCTATCCTATGCATGCTTAAACACCTTCACCGTATTAACCTCTACCACTTCTACTGGAAGACTATTCCATACATCCACTACCCTCTCAGTAATGTAATACTTTCATTAGTCCCTGGCCTTATCTTATATCTAGGATAGCCTTATACCTATCCCATGCATGCTTAAACTCCTTCACTGTATTAACCTCTACCACTTCTACTGGAAGACTATTCCATACATCCACTACCCTCTCAGTAATGTAATACTCTCATTAGTCCCTGACCTTATCTTATATCTAGGATAGCCTTATACCTATCCCATACATGCTTAAACTCCTTCACTGTATTAACCTCTACCACTACTACTGGGAGACTATTCCATACATCCACTACCCTCTCAGTAAAGTAATACTTTCATTAGTCCCTGGCCTTATCTTATATCTAGGATAGCCTTATACCTATCCCATGCATGCTTAAACGCCTTCACTGTATTAACCTCTACCACTTCTACTGGGAGACTATTCCATACATCCACTACCCTCTCAGTAAAGTAATACTTTCATTAGTCCCTGGCCTTATCTTATATCTAGGATAGCCTTATACCTATCCCATGCATGCTTAAACTCCTTCACTGTATTAACCTCTACCACTTCTACTGGAAGACTATTCCATACATCCACTACCCTCTCAGTAAAGTAATACTTTCATTAGTCCCTGGCCTTATCTTATATCTAGGATAGCCTTATACCTATCCCATGCATGCTTAAACGCCTTCACTGTATTAACCTCTACCACTTCTACTGGGAGACTATTCCATACATCCACTACCCTCTCAGTAAAGTAATACTTTCATTAGTCCCTGACCTTATCTTATATCTAGGATAGCCTTATACCTATCCCACGCATGCTTAAACTCCTTCACTGTATTAACCTCTACCACTTCTACTGGAAGACTATTCCATACATCCACTACCCTCTCAGTAATGTAATACTTTCATTAGTCCCTGTCCTTATCTTATATCTAGGATAGCCTTATACCTATCCCATGCATGCTTAAACTCCTTTACTGTATTAACCTCTACCACTTCTACTGGAAGACTATTCCATGCATCCACTACCCTCTCAGTAAAGTAATCTTTTCATTAGTCCCTGGCCTTATCTTATATCTAGGATAGCCTTATACCTATCCCATGCATGCTTAAACTCCTTCACTGTATTATCTCTACCACTTCTACTGGAAGACTATTCCATGCATCCACTACCCTCTCAGTAAAGTAATCTTTTCATTAGTCCCTGGCCTTATATCTAGGATAGCCTTATACCTATCCCATGCATGCATAAACTCCTTCACTGTATTAACCTCTACCACTTCTACTGGAAGACTGTTCCATGCATCCACTACCCTCTCAGTAATGTAATACTTTCATTAGTCCCTGGCCTTATCTTATATCTAGGATAGCCTTATACCTATCCCATGCATGCTTAAACTCCTTCACTGTATTAACCTTTACCACTTCTACTGGAAGACTATTCCATACATCCACTACCCTCTCAGTAATGTAATACTTTCATTAGTCCCTGGTCTTATCTTATATCTAGGATAGCCTTATACCTATCCCACGCATGCTTAAACTCCTTCACTGTATTAACCTCTACCACTTCTACTGGAAGACTATTCCATACATCCACTACCCTCTCAGTAATGTAATACTTTCATTAGTCCCTGGCCTTATCTTATATCTAGGATAGCCTTATACCTATCCCATGCATGCTTAAACTCCTTCACTGTATTAACCTCTACCACTTCTACTGGAAGACTATTCCATACATCCACTACCCTCTCAGTAATGTAATACTTTCATTAGTCCCTGGCCTTATCTTATATCTAGGATAGCCTTATACCTATCCCATGCATGCTTAAACTCCTTCACTGTATTAACCTCTACCACTTCTACTGGAAGACTATTCCATACATCCACTACCCTCTCAGTAATGTAATACTTTCATTAGTCCCTGGCCTTATCTTATATCTAGGATAGCCTTATACCTATCCCACGCATGCTTAAACTCCTTCACTGTATTAACCTCTACCACTTCTACTGGAAGACTATTCCAAACATCCACTACCCTCTCAGTAAAGTAATACTTTCATTAGTCCCTGGCCTTATCTTATATATAGCGTAGCCTTATACCTATCCCACGCATGCTTAAACTCCTTCACTGTATTAACCTCTACCACTTCTACTGGAAGACTATTCCATATATCCACTACCCTCTCAGTAAAGTAATACTTTTCCCCCTGCCCCTTCTTTATTTTTCATTTTTGGTTGTTTTGTTATTTTTATTCTATTCCTGTATGTTTATTGTATGACACTATGTGTCACTGATATGGTATATAATACATAATGTATATGATAAAATGAGAAATTGTACATAAATAGTCTGAGCTGCAATATTCAACTTCCCTATTAGGCCGAATTTACTAACGCACTTGTGTAATTGATTGGCTCACTATGGCCTTCCTTCCCACATTACCCCACAAGAGACTGCTGGCCTGCTCTCTATCAGTCTGCCCCCTTATCTCTGAGAGCACATTACACTCTGGGGCTATTATTGTCCTAACGAGAGGAAGGGGGCTTCGGCAAGGCTCCAAGGTGGGGTGTAAACATGTGAATTCACTGATTGAGAGAGGCACACTTTCCAAAACCTACAGGTCTCCTTCCCCACCAAGGAAAAGGGGCAGCACAAGAGAACAGAACAATTCTTTACATATCCAATAATAATAATAATCCAATATTACTATATTATAACATGATTATTACTATTGTCCCTTCTTCTTTCACACTCAGCCTTGGTTGAGTATTAATGTCAGCCAGGCAGTGGAAGGGCTCTGGGGGGTGCAGAGAGGATTGTATCTGTATTCATTTAATAAACCCCCTCCCAAACGATCTGGACGTGAATCCGAGAGGGGTGACTCCACAGCGCACTCCTATAACTCACAGCCGACTCTATCCTATCAGCCGGTGCCAGGAGGGGCTTCCAGGGGTCCATTAACCTCCTCTGCTGAGAAGCCGTGCCATTCATTGTCACAGCAAAGTCACTGCTTTAATTCATGGAGAGATAATATACTGTGTGCAGATAACTCTGTGTATGTAACGTGTAATAATGATTTATTTTACTAATGTGTAGCAGCAAAACCCTTCTGTGAATTATAATAATGATATGTAATATATATAACACAGTGTGTAATACCATATAATCTAATAAATGACATATCCAGTGCTGGATTAAGATCTTGTCGAGCGACAGGTCAGGTAAATATTTACAAGACTTAACAGCAATCACAATTCAAATAGTCATGCAATATATATATATATTATATATATTTACTGTATGGTTTATTTTGGCCGTAGTAGGTTTACTACAAATATCTATACAGTACGTTATCTGAACCCGTTTTCAAATAGATAATTTAGAGATTTCCAATGCTAAACAGACATGTTAGTAAATATGTATCAAACAGCATAGAGAGTAATATGTATGTTAGTGCATTAGGAATGTGCAATGTTAGTATCTAGTAACATCTAGTGGCAGGTCTAGAAACTGCACGATCAGCTGGTCCCACATTCTTGATTGTTAGAGATCCGACACATTCCACAGAGCTGTAAAGATATGCTAGGGGTTGTGTATAAATAATGGTGCTGGCTCTATACTGAATAAAATTCCTTCAGTCATATTTATGCTCCTGGATAGATTAGCTAGAGCAGTGTGAAGAGAAGAATTCTAGCTCTATAATCCACCCCTGATAGAGCTATACAGGGCAAAGATGCTAAACAACGTGTCCGCCCCCTGATAGAGCTATACAGAGCAAAGATTCTAAACAACATGTCAGCTTCCTGATAGAGCTATACAGAGCAAAGATTCTGAACAACATGTCCGCTCCTGATAGAGCTATACAGAGCAAAGATTCTAAGCAACATGTCCGCCCCCTGATAGAGCTATACAGAGCAAAGATTCTGAACAACATGTCCGCCCCCTGATAGAGCTATACAGAGCAAAGATTCTAAACAACATGTCCGCCCCTGATAGAGCTATACAGAGCAAAGATTCTAAACAACATGTCAGCTCCCTGATAGAGCTATAAAGAGCAAAGATTCTAAACAATATGTCTGCCCCCCGATAGAGCTATACAGAGCAAAGATTCTAAACAACATGTCCGCGCCCTGATAGAGCTAAGAGGGCTCAGTATATCAACAGCACAGGAAGTGACTAAATAAAACAAAACTTTATATCCTCAGTGTCTATATAATCAGTGCTGCTGAAACATGCGGATTAATCACTGGTGGGGTTGTGATCTATGTGATCTATACAGAATGCCTGCATCAAATCACACTGGGAAAAAGCCTGTGCACTATACAAGCAGTGATCTTCATCTTGCACCAACATGAGTTTGGGTACTTGACTTTCCTTTTAAAGAGCAGCATTGTTTATTGATGCATTTCCCGGTGTTTCTGTGCAATAACCAGGCTGCACACAAGGGGGAGCACTTCACTTATTCTTTTCCTTGCTGATACAAAGTGACACTACTGCAGTAGTGTTATATTGTAACATATTAATTTTATTATAAACATACAAAAAGACAATAAATATCATAGACATATACATAAAAGAAACATTTGTGTAATTCACAAGGTGCATTTTCATTCAGGGCTAAGCTCACTATTATTAATTACAAATACTCTCTCCCTGAGTACATATGCATTTCGGTAGTTTGGGTACTTTTGGGCGGGGGAGTAAGTTCTCCCTTCGTCTACATGTTCTATTAACGGCCGTAGTATGGAGGATCAGATTTCTAAGTTATTATCTAATGGATACAAGTATATAGGACCCTTTTGTTCCTGTCTCCCACCCCCAAATTACCCATAAGTCCGTACTAACTAGAACATATATCACAAAAAATACAAAAAAACAGATAAGTGGCATATTTGTTCAGGACCCCCGTATCTCAGTCACCAAGTTATTTTCTTCGGTCTATTACTCAATCTAGCAAATCAACTAATCAGGGCACCAACGTGCCCCTAATTCTTCCTCCCCTCAGCCCCATCTTTCGCTCTCGGCTCCTATTCTCCCAGTAAAGGGGAGATGCTCAACCATTGTGCCCAAATGTCAGAGGAGCTAGCCCATTTCTGTCTTGCCATATACAAGCCTTTTCCTATTGATGTCTAATTTGTGTCACAATCATTGGACCACTTCATTTTCTCATTGTTTTTCCAACTATCCCACCAGTCTTCCCTATCTAACTAATGGACTATGTTTTATCTTCAGGTATTTACTTTCCAATATCTCGTTCCATAATCTTAATGATCCTTTATTAAAGTTGTTATTTATTAATTTATCCAGTTTATTTTTTTATCCTTTATAACCATCCTGTGTGTTTTCAAATAGGTTCTAATTCTAACAAAGACGAAAGCATCTTCCATCTGGGTATCCAGGTCATCCCTCAGTCTAGACGGGCTTTTAATGTTAGATGTTTCGTACAAGTTTTTGTAACATATTTAAATCCCACTCTGTGGTACTGACTGCATGGCTATGGGTGATGCTCTCCGCATAACTCTCAACAGGGCGGCCATCAAACATTTCGGGGACCCTTACAGAACACATGGCCTGGGCCCTTCCCATAAATATACCCCCCACTCCTGTGCGCGTGGCTGTTGGTAGTACAGTCAGTGGCTGGTGATGGCACAGTACGTGCGGCTGGTGATGGCACAGTACGTGCGGCTGGTGATGGCACAGTACGTGCGGCTGGTGATGGCACAGTACGTGTGGCTGGTGATGGCACAGTACGTGCGGCTGGTGATGGCACAGTACATGCGGCTGGTGATGGCACAGTACGTGTGGCTATTGGTAGTACAGTCAGTGGCTGGTGATGGCACAGTACGTGTGGCTGGTGATGGCACAGTACATGTGGCTGGTGATGGCATAGTACATGTGGCTGGTGATGGCACAGTACGTGTGGCTATTGGTAGTACAGTCAGTGGCTGGTGATGGCACAGTACGTGTGGCTATTGTTAGTACAGTCAGTGGCTGGTGATGGCACAGTACATGTGGCTGGTGATGGCACAGTACATGTGGCTGGTGATGGCACAGTACATGTGGCTGGTGATGGCACAGTACATGTGGCTGGTGATGGCACAGTACATGTGGCTGGTGATGGCACAGTACATGTGGCTGGTGATGGCACAGTACATGTGGCTGGTGATGGCACAGTACATGTGGCTATTGGTAGTACAGTCAGTGGCTGGTGATGGCACAGTACATGTGGCTGGTGATGGCACAGTACATGTGGCTGGTGATGGCACAGTACATGTGGCTGGTGATGGCACAGTACATGTGGCTGGTGATGGCACAGTACATGTGGCTGGTGATGGCACAGTACATGTGGCTGGTGATGGCACAGTACGTGCGGCTGGTAATGGCACAGTACGTGCGGCTGGTGATGGCACAGTACGTGTGGCTATTGGTGGTACAGTCAGTGGCTGGTGATGGCACAGTACGTGTGGCTATTGGTGGTACAGTCAGTGGCTGGTGATGGCACAGTACGTGTGGCTATTGGTGGTACAGTCAGTGGCTGGTGATGGCACAGTACGTGTGGCTATTGGTGGTACAGTCAGTGGCTGGTGATGGCACAGTACGTGCGGCTGGTGATGGCACAGTACGTGCAGCTGGTGATGGCACAGTACGTGCGGCTATTGGTAGTACAGTCAGTGGCTGGTGATGGCACAGTACGTGTGGCTATTGGTAGTACAGTCAGTGGCTGGTGATGGCACAGTACGTGTGGCTATTGGTGGTACAGTCAGTGGCTGGTGATGGCACAGTACGTGCGGCTGGTGATGGCACAGTACGTGCGGCTGGTGATGGCACAGTACATGCGGCTGGTGATGGCACAGTACGTGCGGCTGGTGATGGCACAGTACGTGTGGCTATTGGTAGTACAGTCAGTGGCTGGTGATGGCACAGTACGTGTGGCTGGTGATGGCACAGTACATGTGGCTGGTGATGGCACAGTACATGTGGCTGGTGATGGCACAGTACATGTGGCTGGTGATGGCACAGTACGTGCGGCTGGTAATGGCACAGTACGTGCGGCTGGTGATGGCACAGTACGTGTGGCTATTGGTGGTACAGTCAGTGGCTGGTGATGGCACAGTACGTGTGGCTATTGGTGGTACAGTCAGTGGCTGGTGATGGCACAGTACGTGTGGCTATTGGTGGTACAGTCAGTGGCTGGTGATGGCACAGTACGTGTGGCTATTGGTGGTACAGTCAGTGGCTGGTGATGGCACAGTACGTGCGGCTGGTGATGGCACAGTACGTGCAGCTGGTGATGGCACAGTACGTGCGGCTGGTGATGGCACAGTACGTGTGGCTATTGGTGGTACAGTCAGTGGCTGGTGATGGCACAGTACGTGTGGCTATTGGTGGTACAGTCAGTGGCTGGTGATGGCACAGTACGTGTGGCTGGTGATGGCACAGTACATGTGGCTGGTGATGGCATAGTACATGTGGCTGGTGATGGCACAGTACGTGTGGCTATTGGTAGTACAGTCAGTGGCTGGTGATGGCACAGTACGTGTGGCTATTGTTAGTACAGTCAGTGGCTGGTGATGGCACAGTACATGTGGCTGGTGATGGCACAGTACATGTGGCTGGTGATGGCACAGTACATGTGGCTGGTGATGGCACAGTACATGTGGCTGGTGATGGCACAGTACATGTGGCTGGTGATGGCACAGTACATGTGGCTATTGGTAGTACAGTCAGTGGCTGGTGATGGCACAGTACATGTGGCTGGTGATGGCACAGTACATGTGGCTGGTGATGGCACAGTACATGTGGCTGGTGATGGCACAGTACATGTGGCTGGTGATGGCACAGTACATGTGGCTGGTGATGGCACAGTACGTGCGGCTGGTGATGGCACAGTACGTGCGGCTGGTGATGGCACAGTACGTGTGGCTATTGGTGGTACAGTCAGTGGCTGGTGATGGCACAGTACGTGTGGCTATTGGTGGTACAGTCAGTGGCTGGTGATGGCACAGTACGTGTGGCTATTGGTGGTACAGTCAGTGGCTGGTGATGGCACAGTACGTGTGGCTATTGGTGGTACAGTCAGTGGCTGGTGATGGCACAGTACGTGCGGCTGGTGATGGCACAGTACGTGCAGCTGGTGATGGCACAGTACGTGCGGCTATTGGTAGTACAGTCAGTGGCTGGTGATGGCACAGTACGTGTGGCTATTGGTAGTACAGTCAGTGGCTGGTGATGGCACAGTACGTGTGGCTATTGGTGGTACAGTCAGTGGCTGGTGATGGCACAGTACGTGCGGCTGGTGATGGCACAGTACGTGCGGCTGGTGATGGCACAGTACATGCGGCTGGTGATGGCACAGTACGTGCGGCTGGTGATGGCACAGTACGTGTGGCTATTGGTAGTACAGTCAGTGGCTGGTGATGGCACAGTACGTGTGGCTGGTGATGGCACAGTACATGTGGCTGGTGATGGCACAGTACATGTGGCTGGTGATGGCACAGTACATGTGGCTGGTGATGGCACAGTACGTGCGGCTGGTAATGGCACAGTACGTGCGGCTGGTGATGGCACAGTACGTGTGGCTATTGGTGGTACAGTCAGTGGCTGGTGATGGCACAGTACGTGTGGCTATTGGTGGTACAGTCAGTGGCTGGTGATGGCACAGTACGTGTGGCTATTGGTGGTACAGTCAGTGGCTGGTGATGGCACAGTACGTGTGGCTATTGGTGGTACAGTCAGTGGCTGGTGATGGCACAGTACGTGCGGCTGGTGATGGCACAGTACGTGCAGCTGGTGATGGCACAGTACGTGCGGCTGGTGATGGCACAGTACGTGTGGCTATTGGTGGTACAGTCAGTGGCTGGTGATGGCACAGTACGTGTGGCTATTGGTGGTACAGTCAGTGGCTGGTGATGGCACAGTACGTGTGGCTATTGGTGGTACAGTCAGTGGCTGGTGATGGCACAGTACATGTGGCTGGTGATGGCACAGTACGTGTGGCTGGTGATGGCACAGTACATGTGGCTGGTGATGGCACAGTACGTGCGGCTGGTGATGGCACAGTACGTGTGGCTATTGGTAGTACAGTCAGTGGCTGGTGATGGCACAGTACGTGTGGCTGGTGATGGCACAGTACATGTGGCTGGTGATGGCACAGTACATGTGGCTGGTGATGGCACAGTACATGTGGCTGGTGATGGCACAGTACGTGCGGCTGGTAATGGCACAGTACGTGCGGCTGGTGATGGCACAGTACGTGTGGCTATTGGTGGTACAGTCAGTGGCTGGTGATGGCACAGTACGTGTGGCTATTGGTGGTACAGTCAGTGGCTGGTGATGGCACAGTACGTGTGGCTATTGGTGGTACAGTCAGTGGCTGGTGATGGCACAGTACGTGTGGCTATTGGTGGTACAGTCAGTGGCTGGTGATGGCACAGTACGTGCGGCTGGTGATGGCACAGTACGTGCAGCTGGTGATGGCACAGTACGTGCGGCTGGTGATGGCACAGTACGTGTGGCTATTGGTGGTACAGTCAGTGGCTGGTGATGGCACAGTACGTGTGGCTATTGGTGGTACAGTCAGTGGCTGGTGATGGCACAGTACGTGTGGCTATTGGTGGTACAGTCAGTGGCTGGTGATGGCACAGTACATGTGGCTGGTGATGGCACAGTACGTGTGGCTGGTGATGGCACAGTACATGTGGCTGGTGATGGCACAGTACATGTGGCTGGTGATGGCACAGTACGTGCGGCTGGTGATGGCACAGTACGTGTGGCTATTGGTAGTACAGTCAGTGGCTGGTGATGGCACAGTACGTGTGGCTATTGGTGGTACAGTCAGTGGCTGGTGATGGCACAGTACGTGCGGCTGGTGATGGCACAGTACGTGCGGCTGGTGATGGCACAGTACGTGCGGCTGGTGATGGCACAGTACATGTGGCTGGTGATGGCACAGTACGTGCGGCTGGTGATGGCACAGTACGTGCGGCTGGTGATGGCACAGTACATGTGGCTGGTGATGGCACAGTACGTGCGGCTGGTGATGGCACAGTACATGTGGCTGGTGATGGCACAGTACGTGCGGCTGGTGATGGCACAGTACGTGTGGCTGGTGATGGCACAGTACGTGCGGCTGGTGATGGCACAGTACATGTGGCTGGTGATGGCACAGTACGTGCGGCTGGTGATGGCACAGTACATGTGGCTGGTGATGGCACAGTACGTGCGGCTGGTGATGGCACAGTACGTGTGGCTTGTGATGGCACAGTACGTGCGGCTGGTGATGGCACAGTACGTGTGGCTATTGGTAGTACAGTCAGTGGCTGGTGATGGCACAGTACGTGCGGCTGGTGATGGCACAGTACGTGCAGCTGGTGATGGCACAGTACGTGCGGCTGGTGATGGCACAGTACGTGTGGCTATTGGTGGTACAGTCAGTGGCTGGTGATGGCACAGTACGTGTGGCTATTGGTGGTACAGTCAGTGGCTGGTGATGGCACAGTACGTGTGGCTATTGGTGGTACAGTCAGTGGCTGGTGATGGCACAGTACATGTGGCTGGTGATGGCACAGTACGTGTGGCTGGTGATGGCACAGTACATGTGGCTGGTGATGGCACAGTACGTGCGGCTGGTGATGGCACAGTACGTGTGGCTATTGGTAGTACAGTCAGTGGCTGGTGATGGCACAGTACGTGTGGCTGGTGATGGCACAGTACATGTGGCTGGTGATGGCACAGTACATGTGGCTGGTGATGGCACAGTACATGTGGCTGGTGATGGCACAGTACGTGCGGCTGGTAATGGCACAGTACGTGCGGCTGGTGATGGCACAGTACGTGTGGCTATTGGTGGTACAGTCAGTGGCTGGTGATGGCACAGTACGTGTGGCTATTGGTGGTACAGTCAGTGGCTGGTGATGGCACAGTACGTGTGGCTATTGGTGGTACAGTCAGTGGCTGGTGATGGCACAGTACGTGTGGCTATTGGTGGTACAGTCAGTGGCTGGTGATGGCACAGTACGTGCGGCTGGTGATGGCACAGTACGTGCAGCTGGTGATGGCACAGTACGTGCGGCTGGTGATGGCACAGTACGTGCGGCTGGTGATGGCACAGTACATGTGGCTGGTGATGGCACAGTACGTGCGGCTGGTGATGGCACAGTACGTGCGGCTGGTGATGGCACAGTACATGTGGCTGGTGATGGCACAGTACGTGCGGCTGGTGATGGCACAGTACATGTGGCTGGTGATGGCACAGTACGTGCGGCTGGTGATGGCACAGTACGTGTGGCTGGTGATGGCACAGTACGTGCGGCTGGTGATGGCACAGTACATGTGGCTGGTGATGGCACAGTACGTGCGGCTGGTGATGGCACAGTACATGTGGCTGGTGATGGCACAGTACGTGCGGCTGGTGATGGCACAGTACGTGTGGCTGGTGATGGCACAGTACGTGCGGCTGGTGATGGCACAGTACGTGTGGCTATTGGTAGTACAGTCAGTGGCTGGTGATGGCACAGTACGTGCGGCTGGTGATGGCACAGTACGTGCAGCTGGTGATGGCACAGTACGTGCGGCTGGTGATGGCACAGTACGTGTGGCTATTGGTGGTACAGTCAGTGGCTGGTGATGGCACAGTACGTGTGGCTATTGGTGGTACAGTCAGTGGCTGGTGATGGCACAGTACGTGTGGCTATTGGTAGTACAGTCAGTGGCTGGTGATGGCACAGTACATGTGGCTGGTGATGGCACAGTACGTGTGGCTGGTGATGGCACAGTACATGTGGCTGGTGATGGCACAGTACGTGCGGCTGGTGATGGCACAGTACGTGTGGCTATTGGTAGTACAGTCAGTGGCTGGTGATGGCACAGTACGTGTGGCTGGTGATGGCACAGTACATGTGGCTGGTGATGGCACAGTACATGTGGCTGGTGATGGCACAGTACATGTGGCTGGTGATGGCACAGTACGTGCGGCTGGTAATGGCACAGTACGTGCGGCTGGTGATGGCACAGTACGTGTGGCTATTGGTGGTACAGTCAGTGGCTGGTGATGGCACAGTACGTGTGGCTATTGGTGGTACAGTCAGTGGCTGGTGATGGCACAGTACGTGTGGCTATTGGTGGTACAGTCAGTGGCTGGTGATGGCACAGTACGTGTGGCTATTGGTGGTACAGTCAGTGGCTGGTGATGGCACAGTACGTGCGGCTGGTGATGGCACAGTACGTGCAGCTGGTGATGGCACAGTACGTGCGGCTGGTGATGGCACAGTACGTGTGGCTATTGGTGGTACAGTCAGTGGCTGGTGATGGCACAGTACGTGTGGCTATTGGTGGTACAGTCAGTGGCTGGTGATGGCACAGTACGTGTGGCTATTGGTGGTACAGTCAGTGGCTGGTGATGGCACAGTACATGTGGCTGGTGATGGCACAGTACGTGTGGCTGGTGATGGCACAGTACATGTGGCTGGTGATGGCACAGTACATGTGGCTGGTGATGGCACAGTACGTGCGGCTGGTGATGGCACAGTACGTGTGGCTATTGGTAGTACAGTCAGTGGCTGGTGATGGCACAGTACGTGTGGCTATTGGTGGTACAGTCAGTGGCTGGTGATGGCACAGTACGTGCGGCTGGTGATGGCACAGTACGTGCGGCTGGTGATGGCACAGTACGTGCGGCTGGTGATGGCACAGTACATGTGGCTGGTGATGGCACAGTACGTGCGGCTGGTGATGGCACAGTACGTGCGGCTGGTGATGGCACAGTACATGTGGCTGGTGATGGCACAGTACGTGCGGCTGGTGATGGCACAGTACATGTGGCTGGTGATGGCACAGTACGTGCGGCTGGTGATGGCACAGTACGTGTGGCTGGTGATGGCACAGTACGTGCGGCTGGTGATGGCACAGTACATGTGGCTGGTGATGGCACAGTACGTGCGGCTGGTGATGGCACAGTACATGTGGCTGGTGATGGCACAGTACGTGCGGCTGGTGATGGCACAGTACGTGTGGCTGGTGATGGCACAGTACGTGCGGCTGGTGATGGCACAGTACGTGTGGCTATTGGTAGTACAGTCAGTGGCTGGTGATGGCACAGTACGTGTGGCTATTGGTGGTACAGTCAGTGGCTGGTGATGGCACAGTACGTGCGGCTGGTGATGGCACAGTACGTGCGGCTGGTGATGGCACAGTACGTGCGGCTGGTGATGGCACAGTACGTGCGGCTGGTGATGGCACAGTACGTGTGGCTGGTGATGGCACAGTACATGTGGCTGGTGATGGCACAGTACGTGCGGCTGGTGATGGCACAGTACGTGCGGCTGGTGATGGCACAGTACGTGTGGCTATTGGTAGTACAGTCAGTGGCTGGTGATGGCACAGTACGTGCGGCTGGTGATGGCACAGTACGTGCGGCTGGTGATGGTACAGTACGTGCGGCTGGTGATGGCACAGTACGTCCGGCTGGTGATGGCACAGTACGTGCGGCTGGTGATGGCACAGTACGTGTGGTACAGTGGTATCTGGCTGTTGTTGCAGATTATGAGGACCTGCATGGATCAGTGCCTTAATTTAGCAGGTGTGTTGTTGCATGGAGGTGTGTTCCGTGCAGGTGTGTTGCTGTGTGCAGGTGTGTTGCTGCGTGCAGGTGTGTTGCTGCGTGCAGGTGTGTTGCTGCGTGCAGGTGTGTTGTTACGTGCAGGTGTGTTGTTACGTGCAGGTGTGTTGCTGCGTGCAGGTGTGTTGTTGCGTGCAGGTATGTTGTTACGTGCAGGTGTGTTGTTACGTGCAGGTGTGTTGTTACGTGCAGGTGTGTTGCTGTGTGCAGGTGTGTTGCTGCGTGCAGGAGTGTTACGTGCAGGTGTGTTGTTGCGTGCAGGTGTGTTGCTGCGTGCAGGTGTGTTGCTGCGTGCAGGTGTGTTACGTGCAGGTGTGTTGCTGCGTGCAGGTGTGTTACGTGCAAGTGTGTTGCTGCGTGCAGGTGTGTTGCTGCGTGCAGGTGTGTTGCTGCGTGCAGGTGTGTTGTTGCGTGCAGGTGTGTTGCTGCGTGCAGGTGTGTTGCTGCGTGCAGGTGTGTTGCTGCGTGCAGGTGTGTTGCTGCGTGCAGGTGTGTTGCTGCGTGCAGGTGTGTTGCTGCGTGCAGGTGTGTTGCTGCGTGCAGGTGTCAGACTTGCTGTTTTTGCACAGGTTGCTGTATCTTTAGAATCAGATGCGTGACTGTCAGTGCAGGAGAGGCTGCATTACCTGCGATGCTCCTCCTCATCCCCGGGGCTGCATTGGAGGAGTCACTCGGGGGTTAACTCAAGACTTAGCCTGCTAAACACAGGTACAACATATAAGCCTTTTGTTTGGTACACGTGGGGCTGGGTGACAAGCAGTCCACACTGCATGCACCACAGCGTCTACTGCAAAAGCAATATGGCTGCCAGCTGCAGATGGGATCTCTATACAGCAGAGGTTCTATAGGTAATAACATTATTACAAGGTCTGTCTAGAAACCCTGATCAGTATTAAACAAGGGAAAGATCCAAGGTCCTCTGTGAGTCACGAGATAATTATACATCACTCAGGATAAAGTTCACTATACAGGAGAGGAACAGATAGAGCGCTCTATTCATGATAGAGACTGGGAGTATTTAACTCGGGCTACTTTGGCCTTAAATTTAAAATTCCCTGGGCAGGCTGTGTGGTGTGTAATGTGGGGCAGGCAGTGGGGTGTGTAATGTGGGGCAGGCTATGGGATGTGTAATGTGGGGCAGGCAGTGGGGTGTGTAATGTGGGGCAGGCTGTGGGGTGTGTAATGTGGGGCAGGCTGTGGGGTGTGTAATGTGGGGCAGGCTGTGGGGTGTGTAATGTGGGGCAGGCAGTGGGGTGTGTAATGTGGGGCAGGCAGTGGGGTGTCTAATGTGGGGCAGGCTGTGGGGTGTGTAATGTGGGGCAGGCAGTGGGGTGTGTAATGTGGGGCAGGCTGTGGGATGTGTAATGTGGGGCAGGCAGTGGGGTGTGTAATGTGGGGCAGTCTGTGGGGTGTGTAATGTGGGGCAGGCTGTGGGGTGTGCAATGTGGGGCAGGCTATGGGGTGTGTAATGTGGGGTGGGGTGTGTAATGTGGGGCAGGCTGTGGGGTGTGTAATGAGGGGCAGGCTATGGGGTGTGTAATGTGGGGCAGGCTATGGGGTGTGTAATGTGGGGCAGGCTGTGGGGTGTGTAATGTGGGGCAGGCTGTGGGGTGTGTAATGTGGGGCAGGCTGTGGGGTGTGTAATGTGGGGCAGGCTGTGGGGTGTGCAATGTGGGGCAGGCTATGGGGTGTGTAATGTG
Source organism: Pelodytes ibericus (assembly GCA_036172795.1). Taxonomy (NCBI): domain Eukaryota; kingdom Metazoa; phylum Chordata; class Amphibia; order Anura; family Pelodytidae; genus Pelodytes; species Pelodytes ibericus. Next base: position 95,989,873 of record CM069864.1, on the reverse strand, counting down.
GGGCAGGCTGTGGGGTGTGTAGTGTGGGGCAGGCTATGGGGTGTGTAATGTGGGGCAGGCTATGGGGTGTGTAATGTGGGGCAGGCTGTGGGGTGTGTAATGTGGGGCAGGCTATGGGATGTGTAATCATTACATTGAGTTCCAGCTTCCCAGGTGCAGATAACAGGTGTCTAGAGCTCAATGCTCATTGTTTAGACTGTGTATGTCTTGCTGAGCATTCTGTACATAGACAGTATTAATGCCAGGACAGACACAATGCTGCCTGCGCGCAGTGCTGAGCATACTGTACACAGACAGTATTAATGCCGGGACAGACACAAAGCTGCCTGCGTGCAGTGCTGAGCATTCTGTACATAGACAGTATTAATACCGGGACAGACACAATGCTGCCTGCGCGCAGTGCTGAGCATACTGTACATAGACAGTATTAATGCTGGGACAGACACAAAGCTGCCTGCGCGCAGTGCTGAGCATACTGTACATAGACGGTATTAATACCGGGACAGACACAATGCTGCCTGCGCGCAGTGCTGAGCATACTGTATATAGACAGTATTAATACCGGGACAGACACAATGCTGCCTGCACGCAGTGCTGAGCATACTGTACATAGACAGTATTAATGCTGGGACAGACACAATGCTGCCTGCGCGCAGTGTTGAGCATATATATTGACAGTATTAATGCCGGGACAGACACAATGCTGCCTGCGCGCAGTGCTGAGCATACTGTACATAGACTGTATTAATGCCAGGACAGACACAATGCTGCCTGCGCGCAGTGTTGAGCATACTGTACATAGACAGTATTAATGCCGGGACAGACACAATGCTTCCTGCGCGCAGTGCTGAGCATACTGTACATAGACAGTATTAATGCTGGGACAGACACAAAGCTGCCTGCGCGCAGTGCTGAGCATACTGTACATAGACGGTATTAATGCCGGGACAGACACAATGCTGCCTGCGCGCAGGGCTGAGCATACTGTACATAGACGGTATTAATGCCAGGACAGACACAATGCTGCCTGCGTGCAGTGCTGAGCACTATAGATGGATCAGTAACCTATAAAAACTGTGACTGCCCCGGGAAACTATACATTACTAGCCGAGCTGGAAAGACAGAAAGGTGCGAGTATTGTTCCAGCTCGGCTAGTAATGCCTGATTTTTACAGCTCACTGTTCATGGTTTAGCGAGCAGACCCCACAGCTTCACTTATGAGAACCTTTCATGCCGTACTGGTGAGCCAGAGGGAATTATCTATCTGCTTGAACACAGGTGAGTCCCAAAATGGCTGAAGGAAATATAACCTCCTCCACCACAGACAGTGTAACACCTGATTATCACATTGCACCCATTGTATATTGCCATCCCCTTTGTTTGATATGTGATTGAGTCACATTCTCCAGATTGCATGGCTGGCACCCACAGAGCTCCCAATATTTACAGGTATGACAGGTATGCAGTCAGTCATTCTAAGCAGGTTATCAGTTACAATAGGAGAGGAACAGCAAACACCCTTATGTGATGTATGGGCTGCTTGTCACACCCAGATACTGTGCACCCCTCCCCCTGTTAGAGAGTAAACCCAGCAGGTGTAGTCAGTCTACCTCCAGTGTGACCTGCGGAGAGATCTGTACAGCTTCCTGTACTCCTCTCCGAGCCCGGGGGACTCCAGAGGAGCTGGGATTCATCGTCTGGACGTAAGAATATACTGAATATTCCAGGTTTAACCTCTACTTGCTGGGACACACACCTGCTGTCTGCTTTAAAAGCAGCCGCCCCCGCACCTGTACTTTGTAGGTAGGATTTGGGTGAAGGTTTGGGATTACCTGGCTGTTTCTGGATGGGATCCCATTAATACCCACCCTGATATTACTGACCTGCCTGTGCTAATAGCTGGTTTGATCTATGTATACAGTCGTTATCAGCCTACGTATAATATACACAGGGTGTATTGTACTCTGACCCTATTCGGGGCAGTACAAGCAGTCTTGGGGGCAGTAATTGATCTGGCTCTTGATTTAGTTGTAAATCCTTGTCTAGCCCACGACGTGGGTTACTAACGTGGCCCACGGGCCCCTGAGCCCTGAATGGTCTTTAAGTCCAGCAGGATTATTGCTTGTTTTGGTCTCTGACCCTCGAGGGTTAACTGAAACGTGGCACCTGTGTGACTCTGTCCTACTGTGGCTGGTGTTGGGGCCGGTGTTTAAAGTGGTATTACCATTAAATCTATCGCTGGCCCTTCTAATGATCGAGTATTTATCTTCTGTCATCTATACTGTATGTGAGCTAATAAAACCCAGCCCTCCGCTGTAGAGACAAAGTACAGGACTGCAGCTCTGTGTACACTGCGGGAGCCTGGTACACTGACGGAGGCCCCCCAGATACCCCAACAGGTATCTAACAGTGCTTAACACTGCTCAGCAAACACTGAGAATAAACAAATGTTTCCCCAACGCATGATCAAGCCTGTTATATTAATAACCCACTCTCTGCCCCAAAGAGCTTGCAATCCATAGCAGTTACCTAGGGCTAAGGAAAGGATCAGAGTGAGAGCTAATTAAAGTCAGTAGTACAGTATATATAATGTATTTATAATAACCCTATATACACACATTATCTAACAGAGGCCTGGTGCAAATAACACAACATGTTAAAGGCCCAACTGTAACATATGTATAGTGTGTAAAATAGCCGTGTAGTGACATCATCATGCTCAGATTATAGTTTGGTGGGGTCCGCTGCTCAGATAATCTAGCTCTCGGATACTGAGAGAGATCTGTGGTGTGCACAGAGGCGGTAGCAAACCCTGGCATTGAGTTTCAGGAACATGGAGATGATTAGTAGCTGGATTGATTATAGCTCATCGCGTTTACCTCTAGTATATTGGAATGTTATAAAAAGACCCTATAATTATATGTCCCCTATAGATCTGCTCAGTTCCTCTCTATAAATAGCTTTTTAGTCCTATCCCAGACATATTTGGACCTTACCACCTCTGCTGGTAGTCTATTCCATGCATTGCCCTGTACAGGTAGTGTCTGCCCTGCTAGCATGGAGTCCATTCGGTTTAAATGAGAGGTGATTAATGGTCCCTATGAGTTTGATAACTGTTAATACATCAGACAGGGGCTGCGGGACCCTCTGTAGACAGAGGAAATGGCAGAATTTGGTTGGTGGGTAGAGGGCAGTGCCCCTTCCTTGAGGAAGCTCTTGGGATGAGGCCAGCAGCCTGTGTGTGACCAGTGTCAGGAGATCTGTATTCTGATTGGATTATCTCTCCTGTGACTAATACCCAATATAAATATTATCTCTGGCAGCTGATGAATTATTTACTACCAGTAATCGCAGCAAACACATAATTAGTGGTTTTGTTTTCACCGTTACTACGAAAAAAATGTTTGTACCAAATAACCACAGAAAAAAATATGTTTAATTGGAAAAGCTGCATCAAGTGCAGGCCTTTCTAAATAAAAATGCTTTAATGAAAGAATACAAATCAAGTACATTATTTAACCCTCTTTGCCTCATACGGCTCTATCAGGGGACGGACATGTTGTTTAGAATCTTTGCTCTGTATAGCTCTATCAGCGGGCAGACATGTTGCTTAGAATCGTTGCTCTGTATAGCTCTATCAAGGGGTGGACATGTTGTTTAGAATCTTTGCTCTGTATAGCTCTATCAGGGGACGGACATGTTGTTTAGAATCTTTGCTCTGTATATCTCTATCACAGGAGCGGACATGGTGTTTAGAATCTTTGCTCTGTATAGCTCTATCAGGGGGAGGACATGTTGTTTAGAATCTTTGCTCTGTATAGCTCTATCAGGGGGAGGACATGTTGTTTAGAATCTTTGCTCTGTATAGCTCTATCAGGGGGAGGACATGTTGTTTAGAATCTTTGCTCTGTATAGCTCTATCAGGGGGAGGACATGTTGTTTAGAATCTTTGCTCTGTATAGCTCTATCAGGGGGAGGACATGTTGTTTAGAATCTTTGCTCTGTATAGCTCTATCAGGGGGAGGACATGTTGTTTAGAATCTTTGCTCTGTATAGCTCTATCAGGGGCAGACATGTTGTTTAGAATCTTTGCTCTGTATAGCTCTATCAGGGGCAGACATGTTGTTTAGAATCTTTGCTCTGTATAGCTCTATCAGGGGCAGACATGTTGTTTAGAATCTTTGCTCTGTATAGCTCTATCAGGGGCAGACATGTTGTTTAGAATCTTTGCTCTGTATAGCTCTATCAGGGAGCAGACATGTTGTTTAGAATCTTTGCCTCATCCAGCTCTATCAGGGAGCAGACATGTTGTTTAGAATCTTTGCCTCATCCAGCTCTATCAGGGGGCGGCCATGTTGTTTAGAATCTTTGCCTCATCCAGCTCTATTAGGGGGCGGCCATGTTGTTTAGAATGTTGTCAGATCTTCCTTTGTCCAACACAAAATTCTAAACATCATGTCCGCCCCTGATAGTTATATGAGACTCAATAAGGTGCTTTATTTGTATTCTTTCATTAAAGCATTTATATTTATAATGTCTACACTTGATGCAATTTAAATTTTTTACATACTTTAAAGATTTCGCAGTTTGTTTTTAAATCTAATTTCCTGACTATTTTCCTTTCATATCGTCAGGTGAGATTTTCTGCCCCAGCGATCCATCCAGGCGCAATAATGGATAAAAACGTTGAGAATCCGTACGCCAACGTGACCATTCCCAGAGCCCAGCTAAAGAGCAGCTTTGTGCGGAACACGCTTGGCGAAGACCTTGATGCCGTGGTGATTTCAAACCCCGCCGCAGTGCCAACCTACACCACCCAACCGCAGGACCGCATCACCGGCGACGGCCCCGCTGTCCCCTGGGAGGGAAACAGAATCCGCACCCAGGAGTCCTGGAGGCGACCCTACAACCCGTACGCTTCTGAAAGATCCCAAAACGGTGGCCACTCGGACTCCATGTATACCATTGACTTGGACAAGAGCTACAAACACACTGAGGCCAACCCCTGCTGCTGCTACCCCTGCTGCAAATGCTGCCCCTGCTGCAGGAAGTCCTGCTGTGTCATTTCCTAAACCTCTCCGATCCTCCCTCCACGAGCTCCCAAACAAAGCTTCACACAACTCACCCAAAACATGTGCTTCATTTAAATCAAAAACTCTGTGAGTTTGTCTGCCTCCAGCTGCCCAGGATCCCCTACCCTGTACCCTTCCTGCTCTTTGTACAGAACTCTACCCTGATGTCGTCCAAGCCTCACATGCTGCTTCCATCAGTCCAGTTGCCAAAAATACCGTGCTTAGTAAATCCAAAGATGTCCAATAAAGGATGCTCTTATATGCCACAACAGCCGGCGTTGATCAGAGAATAAGGGGTTAATGTATTGCCACAGTACAAGGGTGTGCTTTGGTCCAAACAGGGGCAGGGGGATATTGCTGGCTCCCTGTGTCTACACTCCCATTTAACCCCACAGGGGCAAAACTTATCCCCAAATCTCCATAGCCGGACAAGCCATGATGTTCTGTAAATTTGCACAATTCCTAAACGGACCCCCCCCCCCCGCATTTCACACGCAGTGGCTCTGCCCACACCTGTCCGCATGTATCTCTAACAAGACCAAACTATGCTGCTTCTTGCTTGAGCACAGGCAGGTGACTCCGCCCTGTTGGCGCACAACCTGTGGCCAAGCAGAGGTTAACTGACCTGGTACTCTTGTCTGTTGGTGCTACTTGAGAACAGGTTTGGTTGGTGCTAGTTTAATGGTTTGTATTACAGTGGGGCCCTTTTTCCAACAGCTGAGTATCAGAAAGCAGGGGATGTGCTTCCAGATACCCCACCATCCTGTCATTGTACCCCAGAAGGGGAACACCAACAGCCCTGCCACCAGGGGGCAGAGAGAGCGAGCAGTATCATGACGGCCTCGTGCCCCCAGGTGGGCTTGGCACAGTCACGTCTCAATTAACGATGCGTTCTTTGTGCTGACGGTAAATAGTATTAAACGTGGCGGCTGCTTGTGAAGTCGGCAGTGCCATGCGGTGTGCCATGCGGTGTGCCATGCGCTGTGCCATGCGCTGTGCCATGCGGTGTGCCATGCGCTGTGCCATTACTGTCATCTTTTTAACGTGTTTAATTAAATCGTTTATATGTCTCACTAACGGTGTATTTCATTTTGTTCTCCGATGGGTCCCTTGGTCCAGACTGCGCTGATCACGATATCGCGCCCAGAGATCCCACGATTGTCTGGGACCGCCACATTCCTGGCATACTCTGAAAGTATATTAATGCCGGCCTTGCTTTGGGGTAAATAGGATTTCCAGTACATTTCTGTGTTGTGTAAATAAACAGGACTGGTAGCAGGGTCATGTGTAGCAGTTTATCAATAAGGCACTATTTAATCTAATGATTAACCCCTTGTCTCCTCCTCTGGCGATGTCTTCAAACCTCGGCTATATTGCTGCAGGCTCTTCTCGGCCTCCATGTTAATACAGCTGCCAAAAAAACTAGATTGTCTAAAGAATATGTACTTAAAATACAAATACTTTAATTAAAGTATTAAAGAATACTAATAAAGTACCTTTGATTAAGCACTCTTTACTATGCATATCTCTATCAGGGGCGGACATGTTGTTTAAAATCTTGTTTCAGATCTTCATTTGATCCAAGATTCTAAACAGGTCCACCCCCTGATAGAGCTATACAGAGCAAAGATTCTAAACAACATGTCCCCCCCCCTGATAGAGCTATACAGAGCAAAGATTCTAAACAACATGTCCTCCCCTGATAGAGCTATACAGAGCAAAGATTCTAAACAACATGTCTGGCCCCTGATAGAGCTATACAGAGCAAAGATTCTAAACAACATGTCTGGCCCCTGATAGAGCTATACAGAGCAAAGATTCTAAACAACATGTCCGCCCCCTGATAGAGCTATACAGAGCAAAGATTCTAACCAACATGTCCGCCCCCTGATAGAGCTATACAGAGCAAAGATTCTAAACAACATGTCTGCCCCCTGATAGCTATACAGAGCAAAGATTCTAAACAACATGTCTGCCCCCTGATAGAGCTATACAGAGCAAAGATTCTAACCAACATGTCTGCCCCCTGATAGAGCGATGCAGAGCAAAGATTCTAAACAACATGTCCGCCCCCTGATAGAGCTATGCAGAGCAAAGATTCTAAACAACATGTCTGCCCCCTGATAGAGCTATACAGAGCAAAGATTCTAAACAACATGTCCGGCCCCTGATAGAGCTATACAGAGCAAAGATTCTAAACAACATGTCCGGCCCCTGATAGAGCTATACAGAGCAAAGATTCTAAACAACATGTCCGCCCCCTGATAGAGCTATATAGGGTATGTAGTGTAGGTGAATGTAATTTACTGTGGATTAGAGTGGAGTATGTGACTGTAATGGACAGTGGATTATAGTGTAGTATGTGACTGTAATGGACAGTGGATTATAATGGAGTATGTGACTGTAATGGACAATGGATTATAGTGGAGTATGTGACTGTAATGGACAGTGGAGTATGTGACTGTAATGGACAGTGGATTATAGTGGAGCATGTGACTGTAATGGACAGTGGAGTATGTGACTGTAATGGACAGTGGATTATAGTGGAGCATGTGACTGTAATGGACAGTGGATTATAGTGGAGCATGTGACTGTAATGGACAGTGGATTATAGTGGAGCATGTGACTGTAATGGACAGTGGATTATAGTGGAGCATGTGACTGTAATGGACAGTGGATTATAGTGGAGCATGTGACTGTAATGGACAGTGGATTATAGTGGAGCATGTGACTGTAATGGACAGTGGATTATAGTGGAGCATGTGACTGTAATGGACAGTGGACTATAGTGGAGTATGTGACTGTAATGGACAGTGGATTATAGTGGAGTATGTGACTGTAACGGACAGTGGATTATAGTGGAGCATGTGACTGTAACGGACAGTGGATTATAGTGGAGCATGTGACTGTAATGGACAGTGGATTATAGTGGAGTATGTGACTGTAATGGACAGTGGATTATAGTGGAGCATGTGACTGTAATGGACAGTGGATTATAGTGGAGTATGTGACTGTAATGGACAGTGGAGTATGTGACTGTAATGGACAGTGGATTATAGTGGAGTATGTGACTGTAATGGACAGTGGATTATAGTGGAGTATGTGACTGTAATGGACAGTGGATTATAGTGGAGTATGTGACTGTAATGGACAATGGATTATAGTGGAGTATGTGACTGTAATGGACAGTGGAGTATGTGACTGTAATGGACAGTGGATTATAGTGGAGCATGTGACTGTAATGGACAGTGGATTATAGTGGAGTATGTGACTGTAATGGACAGTGGATTATAGTGGAGTATGTGACTGTAATGGACAGTGGATTATAGTGGAGCATGTGACTGTAATGGACAGTGGATTATAGTGGAGCATGTGACTGTAATGGACAGTGGATTATAGTGGAGCATGTGACTGTAATGGACAGTGGATTATAGTGGAGCATGTGACTGTAATGGACAGTGGATTATAGTGGAGCATGTGACTGTAATGGACAGTGGATTATAGTGGAGCATGTGACTGTAATGGACAGTGGATTATAGTGGAGCATGTGACTGTAATGGACAGTGGATTATAGTGGAGTATGTGACTGTAATGGACAGTGGATTATAGTGGAGCATGTGACTGTAATGGACAGTGGATTATAGTGGAGCATGTGACTGTAATGGACAGTGGATTATAGTGGAGCATGTGACTGTAATGGACAGTGGATTATAGTGGAGCATGTGACTGTAATGGACAGTGGATTATAGTGGAGCATGTGACTGTAATGGACAGTGGATTATAGTGGAGCATGTGACTGTAATGGACAGTGGATTATAGTGGAGCATGTGACTGTAACGGACAGTGGATTATAGTGGAGCATGTGACTGTAATGGACAGTGGATTATAGTGGAGTATGTGACTGTAATGGACAGTGGATTATAGTGGAGCATGTGACTGTAATGGACAGTGGATTATAGTGGAGTATGTGACTGTAATGGACAGTGGAGTATGTGACTGTAATGGACAGTGGATTATAGTGGAGTATGTGACTGTAATGGACAGTGGATTATAGTGGAGTATGTGACTGTAATGGACAGTGGATTATAGTGGAGCATGTGACTGTAATGGACAGTGGATTATAGTGGAGTATGTGACTGTAATGGACAGTGGATTATAGTGGAGCATGTGACTGTAATGGACAGTGGATTATAGTGGAGTATGTGACTGTAATGGACAGTGGATTATAGTGGAGTATGTGACTGTAATGGACAGTGGATTATAGTGGAGCATGTGACTGTAATGGACAGTGGATTATAGTGGAGCATGTGACTGTAATGGACAGTGGATTATAGTGGAGCATGTGACTGTAATGGACAGTGGATTATAGTGGAGTATGTGACTGTAATGGACAGTGGATTATAGTGGAGTATGTGACTGTAATGGACAGTGGATTATAGTGGAGTATGTGACTGTAATGGACAGTGGATTATAGTGGAGTATGTGACTGTAATGGACAGTGGATTATAGTGGAGTATGTGACTGTAATGGACAGTGGATTATAGTGGAGCATGTGACTGTAATGGACAGTGGATTATAGTGGAGCATGTGACTGTAATGGACAGTGGATTATAGTGGAGTATGTGACTGTAATGGACAGTGGATTATAGTGGAGCATGTGACTGTAATGGACAGTGGATTATAGTGGAGCATGTGACTGTAATGGACAGTGGATTATAGTGGAGCATGTGACTGTAATGGACAGTGGATTATAGTGGAGTATGTGACTGTAATGGACAGTGGATTATAGTGGAGTATGTGACTGTAATGGACAGTGGATTATAGTGGAGCATGTGACTGTAATGGACAGTGGATTATAGTGGAGCATGTGACTGTAATGGACAGTGGATTATAGTGGAGCATGTGACTGTAATGGACAGTGGATTATAGTGGAGCATGTGACTGTAATGGACAGTGGATTATAGTGGAGCATGTGACTGTAATGGACAGTGGATTATAGTGGAGCATGTGACTGTAATGGACAGTGGATTATAGTGGAGCATGTGACTGTAATGGACAGTGGATTATAGTGGAGCATGTGACTGTAATGGACAGTGGATTATAGTGGAGCATGTGACTGTAATGGACAGTGGATTATAGTGGAGCATGTGACTGTAATGGACAGTGGATTATAGTGGAGCATGTGACTGTAATGGACAGTGGATTATAGTGGAGCATGTGACTGTAATGGACAGTGGATTATAGTGGAGCATGTGACTGTAATGGACAGTGGATTATAGTGGAGCATGTGACTGTAATGGACAGTGGATTATAGTGGAGCATGTGACTGTAATGGACAGTGGATTATAGTGGAGCATGTGACTGTAATGGACAGTGGATTATAGTGGAGCATGTGACTGTAATGGACAGTGGATTATAGTGGAGCATGTGACTGTAATGGACAGTGGATTATAGTGGAGCATGTGACTGTAATGGACAGTGGATTATAGTGGAGCATGTGACTGTAATGGACAGTGGATTATAGTGGAGCATGTGACTGTAATGGACAGTGGATTATAGTGGAGCATGTGACTGTAATGGACAGTGGATTATAGTGGAGCATGTGACTGTAATGGACAGTGGATTATAGTGGAGCATGTGACTGTAATGGACAGTGGATTATAGTGGAGCATGTGACTGTAATGGACAGTGGATTATAGTGGAGCATGTGACTGTAATGGACAGTGGATTATAGTGGAGCATGTGACTGTAATGGACAGTGGATTATAGTGGAGCATGTGACTGTAATGGACAGTGGATTATAGTGGAGCATGTGACTGTAATGGACAGTGGATTATAGTGGAGCATGTGACTGTAATGGACAGTGGATTATAGTGGAGCATGTGACTGTAATGGACAGTGGATTATAGTGGAGCATGTGACTGTAATGGACAGTGGATTATAGTGGAGCATGTGACTGTAATGGACAGTGGATTATAGTGGAGCATGTGACTGTAATGGACAGTGGATTATAGTGGAGCATGTGACTGTAATGGACAGTGGATTATAGTGGAGCATGTGACTGTAATGGACAGTGGATTATAGTGGAGCATGTGACTGTAATGGACAGTGGATTATAGTGGAGCATGTGACTGTAATGGACAGTGGATTATAGTGGAGCATGTGACTGTAATGGACAGTGGATTATAGTGGAGCATGTGACTGTAATGGACAGTGGATTATAGTGGAGCATGTGACTGTAATGGACAGTGGATTATAGTGGAGCATGTGACTGTAATGGACAGTGGATTATAGTGGAGCATGTGACTGTAATGGACAGTGGATTATAGTGGAGCATGTGACTGTAATGGACAGTGGATTATAGTGGAGTATGTGACTGTAATGGACAGTGGATTATAGTGGAGCATGTGACTGTAATGGACAGTGGATTATAGTGGAGCATGTGACTGTAATGGACAGTGGATTATAGTGGAGTATGTGACTGTAATGGACAGTGGATTATAGTGGAGTATGTGACTGTAATGGACAGTGGATTATAGTGGAGTATGTGACTGTAATGGACAGTGGATTATAGTGGAGTATGTGACTGTAATGGACAGTGGATTATAGTGGAGTATGTGACTGTAATGGACAGTGGATTATAGTGGAGTATGTGACTGTAATGGACAGTGGATTATAGTGGAGTATGTGACTGTAATGGACAGTGGATTATAGTGGAGTATGTGACTGTAATGGACAGTGGATTATAGTGGAGTATGTGACTGTAATGGACAGTGGATTATAGTGGAGTATGTGACTGTAATGGACAGTGGATTATAGTGGAGTATGTGACTGTAATGGACAGTGGATTATAGTGGAGTATGTGACTGTAATGGACAGTGGATTATAGTGGAGCATGTGACTGTAATGGACAGTGGATTATAGTGGAGTATGTGACTGTAATGGACAGTGGATTATAGTGGAGTATGTGACTGTAATGGACAGTGGATTATAGTGGAGTATGTGACTGTAATGGACAGTGGATTATAGTGGAGCATGTGACTGTAATGGACAGTGGATTATAGTGGAGCATGTGACTGTAATGGACAGTGGATTATAGTGGAGCATGTGACTGTAATGGACAGTGGATTATAGTGGAGCATGTGACTGTAATGGACAGTGGATTATAGTGGAGCATGTGACTGTAATGGACAGTGGATTATAGTGGAGCATGTGACTGTAATGGACAGTGGATTATAGTGGAGCATGTGACTGTAATGGACAGTGGATTATAGTGGAGCATGTGACTGTAATGGACAGTGGATTATAGTGGAGCATGTGACTGTAATGGACAGTGGATTATAGTGGAGCATGTGACTGTAATGGACAGTGGATTATAGTGGAGCATGTGACTGTAATGGACAGTGGATTATAGTGGAGTATGTGACTGTAATGGACAGTGGATTATAGTGGAGCATGTGACTGTAATGGACAGTGGATTATAGTGGAGCATGTGACTGTAATGGACAGTGGATTATAGTGGAGCATGTGACTGTAATGGACAGTGGATTATAGTGGAGCATGTGACTGTAATGGACAGTGGATTATAGTGGAGTATGTGACTGTAATGGACAGTGGATTATAGTGGAGCATGTGACTGTAATGGACAGTGGATTATAGTGGAGCATGTGACTGTAATGGACAGTGGATTATAGTGGAGCATGTGACTGTAATGGACAGTGGATTATAGTGGAGTATGTGACTGTAATGGACAGTGGATTATAGTGGAGCATGTGACTGTAATGGACAGTGGATTATAGTGGAGTATGTGACTGTAATGGACAGTGGATTATAGTGGAGTATGTGACTGTAATGGACAGTGGATTATAGTGGAGTATGTGACTGTAATGGACAGTGGATTATAGTGGAGTATGTGACTGTAATGGACAGTGGATTATAGTGGAGTATGTGACAAATTTTTCCATCTCTGCTACTTTGGACTAATGTTTGGAATTCCAGTCTCCATCCCCCTCATTTCTCTCTTTACTGACTAAACGCTGAAGCGTGTGCTGCTCTCTGGCATATTATCTGTGCATGTATGTGTGGTCTGGGGCATCGGACACACAGAGACATGGTAACCCCCCCCCCAGCCAGACTGGTCTCTGTTGCGTAATCTCCGTGCCCAGTGCAGGGGACCAACAATGGAAGTTATTGTTACTCTGTCTGACAGATGAATACAACCTTTGTGCAGGTCTGTGTATTCAGCAGTATACAGGTCTGAGAAGTATGTACTCCGCTAAATACACAGGCAACTAGAGACCCGGGATCTGGCACTCAGGCTTCATTCATGAAAGAGAGATTTGCAGGGAATTTACTTTGGAATTTCAAATGTCAGACCAAAATAGCAGATTTGGAAAAATGTTCCTTTTCACCTGTACTTTGTTAGTGTCTTAATAATTGATATGAATAAAGCACCTTACTGAGTCCTCTTTGCTCTGTATAGCTCTATCAGGGGGCGGACATCTTGTTTAGAATCTTTGCTCTGTATAGCTCTACCAGGCGGTGGACATGTTGTTTAGAATCTCTGCTCTGTATAGCTCTATCAGGGGGTGGACATGTTGTTTAGAATCTTTGCTTTGTATAGCTCTACCAGGCGGTGGACATGTTGTTTAGAATCTTTGCTCTGTATAGCTCTATCATAGGGCAGACATGTTGTTTAGAATCTTTGCTCTGTATAGCCCTATCAGGGGCGGACATGTTGTTTAGAATCTTTGTTCTGTATAGCTCTATCAGGGGTGGACATGTTGTTTAGAATCTTTGTTCTGTATAGCTCTATAAGGGGGTGGACATGTTGTTTAGAATCTTTGCTCTGTGTAGCTTTATCAGGGGGTGGACATGTTGTTTAGAATCTTTGTTCTGTATAGCTCTATAAGGGGGTGGACATGTTGTTTAGAATCTTTGTTCTGTATAGCTCTATAAGGGGGTGGACATGTTGTTTAGAATCTTTGCTCTGTATAGCTCTATCATAGGGCAGACATGTTGTTTAGAATCTTTGCTCTGTATAGCTCTATCATAGGGCAGACATGTTGTTTAGAATCTTTGCTCTGTATAGCCCTATCAGGGGCGGACATGTTGTTTAGAATCTTTGTTCTGTATAGCTCTATCAGGGGGCAGACATGTTGTTTAGAATCTTTGTTCTGTATAGCTCTATCAGGGGGCAGACATGTTGTTTAGAATCTTTGTTCTGTATAGCTCTATAAGGGGGTGGACATGTTGTTTAGAATCTTTGTTCTGTATAGCTCTATAAGGGGGTGGACATGTTGTTTAGAATCTTTGCTCTGTATAGCTCTATCATAGGGCAGACATGTTGTTTAGAATCTTTGCTCTGTATAGCTCTATCAGGGGGCGGACATGTTGTTTAGAATCTTTGCTCTGTATAGCTCTATCATAGCGCAGACATGTTGTTTAGAATCTTTGCTCTGTATAGCCCTATCAGGGGCGGATATGTTGTTTAGAATCTTTGTTCTGTATAGCTCTATCAGGGGTGGACATGTTGTTTAGAATCTTTGCTCTGTGTAGCTCTATCAGGGGGTGGACATGTTGTTTAGAATCTTTGTTCTGTATAGCTCTATAAGGGGGTGGACATGTTGTTTAGAATCTTTGCTCTGTATAGCTCTATCAGGGGGCGGACATGTTGTTTAGAATCTTTGCTCTGTATAGCTCTATCAGGGGGCGGACATGTTGTTTAGAATCTTGGTTCAGATGCAGCATTCATATGAAGTAAGACATCTGCAATCTGACAGTGCTGTACAAAATATAGGGCTCAATAAGGGATTTATATTTTAAATAAACAGACCAAACGTCCAAATAATCTCCCCTCCAGCTCCATCTTCACCCGATTCACATCACACAACTTCAGAATGAGCGAGCAGAGGCAGGGAAGGGTTATTCAGGACCTGCCACACATGGCCCAAGGCACAAGGTGGAGTCACGCGGGGATTAAGAAGGAGACTGTGTTGTTTTGCTTTTTTCGGTCAGTGAGAAGCGGTGCCCGAGGCAGGTAACCTTTGTATTGGTGATGTAGTTATATTCAGTGTAACCCCTGCACACGTCAGCGAGCAGGTTAGACCGGTCCGTGGAGTGCCAGCTCTGGCACACGCAGAGTTAACCAAGACTCCCAGGACGGTGATAACTGCCCCCCACGCAGCAGGTAATGAGCAGGGGGCTGCTGACTGCTGCTGGGACAGTGCATGGCGTGCCAGGCCCTCATGGAAGCCACCATGCAAATATCTCCTGTCCAAGCAGCAGGTGTTACTATACATATATTAACCCTCCGACACCCAGGCTCCTGCGAACAAATAACACCCCCCACGGGGCACTGTGTAATATACAACCCAAGTGTATACCATCACCCAGAAACTGGACAGACAAACTCATTACACAGGGCTTTACCCAATAAAAGAACCTGTATACCCAGTATACCCAACCTGTATACCCAGTATACCCAACCTGTATACCCAACCCCAGCCTGTATACCCAACCTGTATACCCAGTATACCCAACCTGTATACCCAGCCCCAGCCTGTATACCAAGCTCCAGCCTGTAAACCCAGCCCCAGCCTGTATACCCAGCCCCAGCCTGTATACCCACTATACCCAACCTGAATACCAAGCTCCAGCCTGTAAACCCAACCTGTATACCCAGCCCCAGCCTGTATACCCAGTATACCCAACCTGTATATCCAGCCCCAGCCAGTATACCCAGCTTCAGCCTGTATACCCAGTATACCCAACCTGTATATCCAGCCCCAGCCTGTATACCCAGCTTCAGCCTGTATACCCAGTATACCCAACCTGTATACCCAGGCCCAGCCTGTATACCCAGCTTGAGCCTGTATACCCAACATACCCAGCCCCAACCTGTATACCCAGTATACCCAACCCCAACCTGTATAGCATGTATACCCAACCTGTATACCCAGTATTCCCCACCTTTATACCCAGCCCCAGCCTGTATACCCAGTATACCCAGCCCCAGCCTGTATACCCAGCTTCAGCCTGTATACCCAGTATACCCAACATACCCAGCCCCAGCCTGTATACCCAGCCCCAGCCTGTATAGCCAGCTTCAGCCTGTATACCCAGTATACCCAACATACCCAGCCCCAACCTGTATACCCAACTCCAAACTGTATACTCAGTACACCCAACATACCCAGCCCCAGTCTATATACCCAGCCCTTGTATAATGTCTGCCTGCGATACCCAAACACATGACCACACCTTGGACTCCTAATACACCATGTGTCTAATTGCCAGCAGCTTCAGAACTACAACTACCATCACTCTCTGCCATTCCTAAACACTGCTGGGGTACTTCTGGGACTTGTAGTTGAGACGGCCACAGCTGGAGTTATAGGCCTTATACTGTTATCTAATCACAACACCAAGTGCCTCTCTCTGTGTATCAGCTATACGAGAGCGCCCCCTGTCTGTCTAACTGATCCCCAGTAAGGACGGCACTGATCTACTTGGTACATTACACTCCTCTGGCTGGATTGGGAGGCGACTCTCTGGGCTGTTTAAATGGGGACAAATATATCAACTACGGGATTTATTCATGAAAGAGGGAATTGAGAAGGGAATTGCAAACTTAAATCTTCCAATCAGCCGAATATAAAAACTCAGCTGCTTTGGCCTTAAGTTTGCAGTTCCCTCCTCTCTTCCATGAAGATATCTCGAGGAGCGAGCGGTCCTCCAGGCCGAGATCCAGTAACAATCCCTACAGTATCTCCTGACAGAGCACTGCCTTGGTAGAGTTACCTGTGCAGAGATATTCCCATCCATGTGCCTGAGCCTCCCCAGTAAATGCCTTCTCACTGGTCCATCAAACACAAACACAGGTCTAACCTCAGTGATTCATTGTTAGATTTGACTGGAGATAAAATCTTTCCTTCCTGTACAATGTTTTCCTCTATGTCACATTGCAAATACCCTGTACTATAGCTGCACAATCTCTCCGCATATCAATAGACATTGATTTCAATTTACACTGTACATGCCATGCACACGTGACAGGGGTGGAATACAATGCAGTATACATAGTCTCCTGTTAAAGGACAGTTTCACATACATTGGTTTTTGTATGTTGTACTTGTGACTCATACATGTGAAATGCACTCATTTTAATTTTTAAATATCTGTAATTCTCTTGTAGTTTAACATTGAAAATAATATTAGCGGGGCTGCTAAATTCATTCAGACATCCAATAAGCAGGGGTCTGAAGAGACAGCAGCAGTAACTAAGAGATGACCTGCTCTGTCTCCCTCTACTGTCTGCAGAGAAGATTACACTCTATACTAGCCCCAACCTGAGTATTACTGATTACACAATGACCTGCTCTGTCTCCCTCTACTGTCTGCAGAGAAGATTACACTCTATACTAGCCCCAACCTGAGTATTACTGATTACACAATGACCTGCTCTGTCTCCCTCTACTGTCTGCAGAGAAGATTACACTCTATACTAGCCCCAACCTGAGTATTACTGATTACACAGTGACCTGCTCTGTCTCCCTCTACTGTCTGCAGAGAAGATTACACTCTATACTAGCCCCAACCTGAGTATTACTGATTACACAGTGACCTGCTCTGTCTCCCTCTACTGTCTGCAGAGAAGATTACACTCTATACTAGCCCCCAACCTGAGTATTACTGATTACACAGTGACCTGCTCTGTCTCCCTCTACTGTCTGCAGAGAAGATTACACTCTATACTAGCCCCAACCTGAGTTTTACTGATTACACAATGACCTGCTCTGTCTCCCTCTACTGTCTGCAGAGAAGATTACACTCTATACTAGCCCCAACCTGAGTATTACTGATTACACAGTGACCTGCTCTGTCTCCCTCTACTGTCTGCAGAGAAGATTACACTCTATACTAGCCCCAACCTGAGTATTACTGATTACACAATGACCTGCTCTGTCTCCCTCTACTGTCTGCAGAGAAGATTACACTCTATACTAGCCCCAACCTGAGTATTACTGATTACACAATGACCTGCTCTGTCTCCCTCTACTGTCTGCAGAGAAGATTACACTCTATACTAGCCCCAACCTGAGTATTACTGATTACACAATGACCTGCTCTGTCTCCCTCTACTGTCTGCAGAGAAGATTACACTCTATACTAGCCCCAACCTGAGTATTACTGATTACACAATGACCTGCTCTGTCTCCCTCTACTGTCTGCAGAGAAGATTACACTCTATACTAGCCCCAACCTGAGTATTACTGATTACACAATGACCTGCTCTGTCTCCCTCTACTGTCTGCAGAGAAGATTACACTCTATACTAGCCCCAACCTGAGTATTACTGATTACACAATGACCTGCTCTGTCTCCCTCTACTGTTTGCAGAGAAGATTACGCTCTATACTAGCCCCAACCTGAGTATTACTGATTACACAATGACCTGCTCTGTCTCCCTCTACTGTCTGCAGAGAAGATTACGCTCTATACTAGCCCCAACCTGAGTATTACTGATTACACAATGACCTGCTCTGTCTCCCTCTACTGTCTGCAGAGAAGATTACACTCTATACTAGCCCCAACCTGAGTATTACTGATTACACAGTGACCTGCTCTGTCTCCCTCTACTGTCTGCAGAGAAGATTACACTCTATACTAGCCCCCAACCTGAGTATTACTGATTACACAGTGACCTCCTCTGTCTCCCTCTACTGTCTGCAGAGAAGATTACACTCTATACTAGCCCCAACCTGAGTTTTACTGATTACACAATGACCTGCTCTGTCTCCCTCTACTGTCTGCAGAGAAGATTACACTCTATACTAGCCCCAACCTGAGTATTACTGATTACACAATGACCTGCTCTGTCTCCCTCTACTGTCTGCAGAGAAGATTACACTCTATACTAGCCCCAACCTGAGTATTACTGATTACACAGTGACCTGCTCTGTCTCCCTCTACTGTCTGCAGAGAAGATTACACTCTATACTAGCCCCCAACCTGAGTATTACTGATTACACAGTGACCTCCTCTGTCTCCCTCTACTGTCTGCAGAGAAGATTACACTCTATACTAGCCCCAACCTGAGTTTTACTGATTACACAATGACCTGCTCTGTCTCCCTCTACTGTCTGCAGAGAAGATTACACTCTATACTAGCCCCAACCTGAGTATTACTGATTACACAATGACCTGCTCTGTCTCCCTCTACTGTCTGCAGAGAAGATTACACTCTATACTAGCCCCAACCTGAGTATAACTGATTACACAATGTACAGCTCATTTCTCCTCACTTTTGATTCTACATTCACAGAAGGAGCGATGTTTAGGTGACAGGGTCCCTTTGAAGCTATGCTACAAGCCAGGAGAGACATTGCTCTATCTTGCATGCATTTTATAATTGCTGGTGCTCCTGGTATTAGCAGAAGGATTTGGTTCTGTGTCTGACTCTGGGAGGGATTGTTGTAATAACAGAGGCGGAGATAGAGATTGGGTTTCAGGGATCTTTGTTACACCATGGCTTCTCTAAGCCAGTATTTGTATGGAGCTGCCCCTGATACACTAGCCAAGCCGCTCAGTAACATGACACTGTCTTAATTATGCCAGTGAGACACAGGGAGCAGGACAGACACCTGGGAGATGTGGTAAATGCCCCCTTCCCATCCCGACACCCGCCAGGAGTCACATACACTCTCAAATCACCCGCCAGCCCACTGTGGGGCGAAAGGGGCAGACAAGGGCCACACACTGCACGGTTGCGGATGGAATAGAAAGATGGGTATCTGGTCCTGCTGCTCCCTCTGGCACCTGCAGAGCTCTGACTATGACCGAATGATTAATTACCCCTCTCTCAGATGACATGACACAGATACCTGTGTTACAAGGTAAGAGACACACATTAAATAGCCAAACTGTGTTGTATTGTACACATAGTTTATATAGAAATGCCCATTGCCCACCATTATTGGCTCTGGAGAGCAGACAAATAGGTCAAATGAGATGGCTGGTAGTGGCTGAGCACAGACCATGTTTGGCACTGCAGGTGCTGTTATGTATCAATGAATGGCTAAGAATCATGAGATGTGCATTCCACAGCAGCTGCGGTACCAGTACACAATCATATAATAACTAACCTTTGGCACTGTAGTTACTGAGTCCTCTCTTCCCCAGGGAAGGCTCAGGAAAGGTGCAAAACCATCAGCCCACCCGGTATCATCCTCAGAGATAGACAAACGAAACACAATGACAGACAGAGACAGAGACAAAGACGGACATACACAGAGATAGACAGACAGACAAACACAGAGATAGACAGACACAGAGATAGTAAGACAAACAGACACAGTGATACACAGACAGACAGACACAGAGATATACAGACAGACACAGATATAGACATAGAGACAGACAGACACAGAGATAGACAGACAGACAGACACAGCGATACACAGACAGACACACACAGAGATAGACAGACACAGAGATAGACAGACAGACACAGCGATACACAGACAAACAGACACGGAGATATACAGACACAGTGATAGACAGGCAGACAGACACAGAGATAGACAGACGTAGAGATAGAAAGACAAACAGACACAGTGATACACAGACAGACAGACACAGATATAGACATAGAGACAGACAGAGACAGACAGACACAGAGATAGACAGACAGACACAGCGATACACAGACAGACAGACACAGAGATAGGCAGACACAGAGATAGACAGACAGACACAGCGATACACAGGCAGACAGACACAGAGATAGACAGACGCAGAGATAGAAAGACAAACAGACACAGTGATACACAGACAGACAGACACAGAGACATACAGACAGACACAGATATAGACATAGAGACAGACAGACACAGAGATAGACAGACAGACACAGCGATACACAGACAGACAGACACAGAGATAGACAGACACAGAGATAGACAGACAGACAGACACAGCGATACACAGACAGACAGACACGGAGATATACAGACACAGTGATAGACAGACAGACACAGATATAGACATAGAGACAGACAGAGACAGCGATAGACAGACACAGAGATAGACAGACAGACACATAGATAGACAGACATACAGAGCAATATACAGACAGACATAGAGATATACAGACACAGAGATATACAGAAAGATATAGACACAGAGACAGACACAGAGATAGACAGGCACAGAGACAGATACAGAGACAGACAGACTGATAGACAGATAGACACAGAGACAGACAGACTGGTAGACAGATAGACAGACAGACTGGTAGACAGATAGACACAGAGACAGACATACTGGTAGACAGAGAGACAGACAGACTGGTAGACAGATAGACGCAGAGACAGACAGACTGGTAGACAGATAGACACAGAGACAGAAAGACTGGTAGACAGAGAGACAGACAGACTGGTAGACAGATAGACACAGAGACAGACAGACTGGTAGACAGAGAGACAGACAGACTGGTAGACAGATAGACACAGAGACAGACAGACTGGTAGACAGAGAGACACAGAGACAGACAGACTGGCAGACAGATAGACACAGAGACAGACAGACTGGTAGACAGAGTGACACAGAGACAGACAGACTGGCAGACAGATAGACACAGAGACAGACAGACTGGTAGACAGATCGACACAGAGACAGACAGATAGACACAGAGACAGACAGACTGGTAGACAGAGAGACACAGAGACAGACAGACAGACACAGAGACAGACAGACTGGTAGACAGAGAGACACAGAGACAGACAGACTGGCAGACAGACAGACACAGAGACAGACAGACTGGCAGACAGATAGACACAGAGACAGACAGACAGAGACAGACAGACTGGTAGACAGAGAGACACAGAGACAGACAGACAGACACAGAGACAGACAGACTGGTAGACAGAGAGACACAGAGACAGACAGACTGGCAGACAGACAGACACAGAGACAGACAGATAGACACAGAGACAGACAGACTGGCAGACAGATAGACACATAGTGCCCCAAATCCTCCATTAATCAATCAGCGAAAACTAAATGAAAATTTTAGTTTTGCACATGTCTAATCAATACGTTGTGGCCAGAGACAGAGACACACGATGTTATAGGCCTTGGAGGGTCAGTATTGGGGTTGTGAGATGTCAGACGTGTTATTCGCTTGGGTTTCTGGGTAATGTGACCCTCCCTTTGTTTTATTCCTTCCCTGTACCCAGCATGTACCATAGTAATAACATCCCGGAGCTCGCCAACAGGAAAGAGTCCATCGGACAGAGCGTCGCGGCGGTGGACGAGAAGGTGGATCGCGGCAGTCGGAAAATAGACTGTATCATTTGCTTTTCCAGCTACAACCTGTCCAACCGCCTCCCGCGCAGGTTATACTGCGGCCACAGCTTCTGCCAGACCTGCATTAAGCGGCTGGATACAGTGACCAATGAGCAGAGGTGGATCCCATGCCCGCAGTGCCGCCAGAACACGCCCACACCACGAGGAGGAGTGGCCATGCTGGACCTGGATCTCACGGCCTTTCTGGCGGTGAAAGCTGAGAAGGGAAGCCTCTGCTCGGCTAGTAAGACGCTTGAGATCGACTCCCAACTCAAAGTCTTTGCAAAGAATATCCCCATTAGCAGTCAGCCCCCAGGGTCCTGCCAGGAGTCCGTCTCTGAACCCCAATTCCCGAGGAGAATGTGCTGCAAGAACTGGTTCTGTTGCTGCTGCAGCTGCTGTGTCTAGTGCAATGGATCAGCACAATGCATGGTGTATAACTCCCTGGGAGACCCGGGAGATTACTGTAAACACAACTGTCTGCAAAAACTACAATTTAGTTAACTGAAAGCTTTCAGCAAGTGTAGACATTATACATAGAAATGCTTTAATGGAAGAAAATAAATAAAGTACCTTATTGAGACATGGTGTTTAGAATCTTTGGTCTGTATAGCTCTATCAGGGAGCGGACATGGTGTTTAGAATCTTTGCTCTGTATAGCTCTATCAGGGGGCAGACAAGTTGTTTAGAATCTTTGCTCTGTATAGCTCTATCAGGGGGCAGACATGTTAGAATCTTTGCTCTGTATAGCTCTATCAGAGGGAGGACATGTTGTTTAGAATCTTTGCTCTGTATAGCTCTATCAGGGGCAGACATGTTGTTTAGAATCTTTGCTCTGTATAGCTCTATTAGGGGGTAGACATGTTGATTAGTATCTTTGCTCTGTATAGCTCTATCGGGGCAGACATGTTTAGAATCTTTGCTCTGTATAGAGCTATCAGGGGGCAGAACATGATTCTAAACACCATGTTCGCCCACTGATAGAGCTATACAGAGCAAAGATTCTAAACAACATGTCCACCCCTGATAGAGCTATACAGAGCAAAGATTCTAAACATGTCTGCCCCGATAGAGCTATACAGAGCAAAGATACTAATCAACATGTCCACCCCCTGATAGAGCTATACAGAGCAAAGATTCTAAACAACATGTCCGCCCCCTGATAGAGCTATATAGAGCAAAGATTCTAAACACCATGTCTCAATAAGGTACTTTATTTATTTTCTTCCATTAAAACATGTATATGTAAAATGTCTGCACTTAATGAAGACTTATACCTGCAGATAACTAATTGTTTGACAACAGTTGTCCTTTAATGACCTAATGACTATAACGATGCTGGATTCCTCCTTATTACTGGGTAATTAAGTGTTTTTTTTATTTAATGTTTCCCATGAACATCTTACATAATATGTACAGAATCTCTGCATATAATTGAATAATCCTGCTTTAGAAGAACTTTAACCCTTTCCACTGTGAGCATTGGATGCTGGGAATTTGAAGAGGCTGTCCCACCTGGCTTACTTTCTGTATGTTGTACGTGACTTTAATATATGTGCTATTCACTTATTTTTACTTTAAAACAATTTCCAGATCTCCTGTAGTTTTACATTGAAAATAATAATAATTTCACCGGGGCTTCTAAATTCACTGACATTCCAATAAGGAGGGGCTTGGAGATATAGGAGGGGCTTGGAGAGATAGGAGGGGCTTGGAGAGATAGGAGGGGCTTGGGGAGAGAGGCAGGGCTTGGAGAAATAGGAGGGGCTTGGAGAGAGAGGTGGGGCTTGGAGAGAGTGGCAGGGCTTGGAGAAATAGGAGGGGGTTGGAGAGAGAGGAGGGTCTTGGAGAGATAGGAGGAGCTTGTAGAGAGCGGCTGGGCTTGGAGAGATAGGCGGGGCTTGGAGAGAGCGGCAGGGCTTGGAGAGATAGGACGGGCTTTGGGAGATAGGAGGAGCTCGGAGAGAGAGGTGGGGCTTGGAGAGATAGGCAGGGCTTAGAGAGATAGGAGGGGCTTGGAGAGATAGGAGGGGCTTGGAGAGAGAGGTGGGGCTTGGAGAGAGCGGCAGGGCTTGGAGAAATAGGAGGGGGTTGGAGAGAGAGGAGGGGCTTGGAGAGATAGGAGGGTCTTGGAGAGATAGGAGGAGCTTGTAGAGAGCGGCGGGGCTTGGAGAGAGAGGTGGGGCTTGGAGAGATAGGAGGAGCTTGTAGAGAGCGGCGGGGCTTGGAGAGATAGGCGGGGCTTGGAGAGAGAGGTGGGGCTTGGAGAGATAGGACGGGCTTTGAGAGATAGGAGGAGCTTGGAGAGAGAGGTGGGGCTTGTAGAGATAGAAGGGGCTTGGAGAGAGAGGCGGGACTTGGAGAGATAGGCAGGGCTTAGAGAGATAGGCAGGGTTTGGAAAGATAGGAGGGGCTTGGAGAGATAGGAGGGGCTTGGAGAGAGCGGGGGGGGGGCTTGGAGAGAGCGGCGTGGCTTGGAGACACTGTTGCTATGAAAGGTTTCTGAACATATTTTTTCAGACACTGTAGAAGGAACTTGTCTTAACATATTAATGGATGTTGGTTTCAGAGGACAGATGTAAGTGAGGGGTCTCTGGTTTATCTGAAGCCCCAGGTGAATAGATTCTGTTATCTCAGCTCTTGACACAAGTGATGGGTTTAATTCAATGTAATAGAAGTATCACAGTCTCTCCACACAAGTCTTTTTAATGCATGATGTAAAGTTATGTCAGGTTTGTACACATTGCTCTCCTCCACTGCGTTATCAGCTCTCCGCAGGGCAGTATGGAGCTCAGTAAAGCCTCACATACTGCTGTACACACCAGATAATATCATCTCTGGCCCTCATAGCCTCAGCACTGTCCCTGATTAAAGCATGCAATACACATGTCCTGCCTCTAGAGGGTGCTGCACACTCACACTACATCCTATTATTTGGTAACAGTGCCAGAGAAGATCATATTCATTATGAAGTTAAAAAGGTACATGGAAATATTATTTAATAACAAGTCATGCGTTTCATTGGCTATTCCATGTATCTACTACTCCTTACAGTGTCCGCTGGAAGGTTATTCCATGTATCTACTACTCCTTACAGTGTCCGCTGGAAGGTTATTCCATGTATCTACTACTCCTTACAGTGTCAGCTGGAAGGTTATTCCATGTATCTACTACTCCTTACAGTGTCCGCTGGGAGGTTATTCCATGTATCTACTACTCCTTACAGTGTCCGCTGGAAGGTTATTCCATGTATCTACTACTCCTTACAGTGTCCGCTGGGAGGTTATTCCATGTATCTACTACTCCTTACAGTGTCCGCTGGAAGGTTATTCCATGTATCTACTACTCCTTACAGTGTCCGCTGGAAGGTTATTCCATGTATCTACTACTCCTTACAGTGTCCGCTGGGAGGTTATTCCATGTATCTACTACTCCTTACAGTGTCCGCTGGAAGGTTATTCCAGGTATCTACTACTCCTTACAGTGTCCGCTGGAAGGTTATTCCAGGTATCTACTACTCCTTACAGTGTCCGCTGGAAGGTTATTCCAGGTATCTACTACTCCTTACAGTGTCAGCCCTTACTGCTTCCACTGGAAGGTTATTCCAGGTATCTACTACTCCTTACAGTGTCCGCTGGAAGGTTATTCCATGTATCTACTACTCCTTACAGTGTCCACTGGGAGGTTATTCCATGTATCTACTACTCCTTACAGTGTCCGCTGGAAGGTTATTCCATGTATCTACTACTCCTTACAGTGTCCGCTGGGAGGTTATTCCATGTATCTACTACTCCTTACAGTGTCCGCTGGAAGGTTATTCCATGTATCTACTACTCCTTACAGTGTCCGCTGGAAGGTAATTCCATGTATCTACTACTCCTTACAGTGTCCGCTGGGAGGTTATTCCATGTATCTACTACTCCTTACAGTGTCCGCTGGAAGGTTATTCCAGGTATCTACTACTCCTTACAGTGTCCGCTGGAAGGTTATTCCAGGTATCTACTACTCCTTACAGTGTCCGCTGGAAGGTTATTCCAGGTATCTACTACTCCTTACAGTGTCAGCCCTTACTGCTTCCACTGGAAGGTTATTCCAGGTATCTACTACTGCTTACAGTGTCCGCTGGGAGGTTATTCCATGTATCTACTACTCCTTACAGTGTCCGCTGGGAGGTTATTCCATGTATCTACTACTCCTTACAGTGTCCGCTGGGAGGTTATTCCATGTATCTACTACTCCTTACAGTGTCCGCTGGGAGGTTATTCCAGGTATCTACTACTCCTTACAGTGTCAGCACTTACTGCTTCCGCTGGAAGGTTAATCCAGGTATCTACTACTCATTACAGTGTCCGCTGGAAGGTTATTCCAGGTATCTACTACTCATTACAGTGTCCGCTGGAAGGTTATTCCAGGTATCTACTACTCCTTACAGTGTTAGCACTTACTGCTTCCGCTGGAAGGTTAATCCAGGTATCTACTACTCTTTACAGTGTCGGCCTTTACTGCTTCCGCTAGAAGGCTATTCCATGTATCTACTACTCCTTACAGTGTCCGCTGGGAGGTTATTCCATGTATCTACTACTCCTTACAGTGTCCGCAGGAAGGTTATTCCAGGTATCTACTACTCCTTACAGTGTCAGCACTTACTGCTTCCGCTGGAAGGTTAATCCAGGTATCTACTACTCATTACAGTGTCCGCTGGAAGGTTACTCCAGGTATCTACTACTCATTACAGTGTCCGCTGGAAGGTTATTCCAGGTATCTACTACTCCTTACAGTGTCAGCCTTTACTGCTTCCGCTAGAAGGCTATTCCAGGTATCTACTACTCCTTACAGTGTCAGCACTTACTGCTTCCGCTGGAAGGTTAATCCAGGTATCTACTACTCATTACAGTGTCCGCTGGAAGGTTATTCCAGGTATCTACTACTCATTACAGTGTCCGCTGGAAGGTTATTCCAGGTATCTACTACTCCTTACAGTGTCAGCACTTACTGCTTCCGCTGGAAGGTTAATCCAGGTATCTACTACTCTTTACAGTGTCGGCCTTTACTGCTTCCGCTAGAAGGCTATTCCATGTATCTACTACTCCTTACAGTGTCCGCTGGGAGGTTATTCCATGTATCTACTACTCCTTACAGTGTCCGCAGGAAGGTTATTCCAGGTATCTACTACTCCTTACAGTGTCAGCACTTACTGCTTCCGCTGGAAGGTTAATCCAGGTATCTACTACTCATTACAGTGTCCGCTGGAAGGTTACTCCAGGTATCTACTACTCATTACAGTGTCCGCTGGAAGGTTATTCCAGGTATCTACTACTCCTTACAGTGTCAGCCTTTACTGCTTCCGCTAGAAGGTTATTCCAGGTATCTACTACTCTTTACAGTGTCAGCCCTTACTGCTTCCGCTGGAAGGATATTCCTGGTATCTACTACTCCTTACAGTGTCGGCCTTTACTGCTTCCACTGGGAGGTTATTCCAGGTATCTACTACTCTTTACAGTGTCAGCCTGTACTGCTTCCGCTGGAAGGATATTCCTGGTATCTACTACTCCTTACAGTGTCAGCACTTATTGCTTCCGCTGGAAGGTTATTCCAGGTATCTACCACTCTTTACAGTGTCGGCCTTTACTGCTTCCGCTGGAAGGTTATTCCAGGTATCTACTACTCTTTACAGTGTCAGCCTTTACTGCTTCCGCTGGGAGGTTATTCCAGGTATCTACTACTCTTTAGTGTCAGCCTTTAATGCTTCCGCTGGGAGGTTATTCCAGGTATCTACTACTCTTTACAGTGTCAGCCTTTACTGCTTCCGCTGGGAGGTTATTCCAGGTATCTACTACTCTTTAGTGTCAGCCTTTAATGCTTCCGCTGGGAGGTTATTCCAGGTATCTACTACTCTTTACAGCGCCGGCCTTTACTGCTTCCGCTGGAAGGATATTCCAGGTATCTACTACTCCTTACAGTGTCAGCCTTTACTGCTTCCGCTGGAAGTTTAGTCCAGGTATCTACTACTCTTTACAGTGTCAGCCTTTACTGCTTCCACTGGAAGGTTATTCCAGGTATCTACTACTCCTTACAGTGTCAGCCTTTAATGCTTCTACTGGAAGGTTATTCCAGGTATCTACTACTCTTTACAGCGTCAACTGTTACTGCTTCCGCTGGAAGGTTATTCCAGGTATCTACTACTCTTTACAGTGTCAGCCTTTACTGCTTCCGCTTGAAGGTTATTCCAGGTATCTACTACTCTTTACAGTGTAAGCCTTTACTGCTTCCGCTGGAAGGTTATTCCAGGTATCTACTACTCTTTATATTGTCAGCCTTTATTGCTTCCACTGGAAGGTTATTCCAGGTATCTACTACTCCTTACAGTGTCAGCCTTTACTGCTTCCACTGGAAGTTTATTCCAGGTATCTACTACTCTTTACAGTGTCAGCCCTTACTGCTTCCACTGGAAGGTTATTCCAGGTATCTACTACTCTTTACAGTGTCAGCCCTTACTGCTTCCACTGGAAGGTTATTCCAGGTATCTACTACTCATTACAGTGTCAGCCTTTACTGCTTCCGCTGGAAGGTTATTCCAGGTATCTACTACTCTTTACAGTGTCAGCCCTTACTGCTTTCATGTCTAGGGTTTCCACCTTTTCGTCATAAAAATACCGGCCTTGCGTCTGTCTCCATAGACTTAACATTTGCCAATTTTTAACCAGCCTGCCGGAAAAATACCAGCTGGGTGTCAACCCTATCCATGTCCCCTGACAGAACTATACAGAGCACAGATTCTAAACAACATGTCTGCCCCCTGATAGAGCTATACAGAGCAAAGATTCTAAACAACATGTCTCCCCCTGATAGAGCTATACAGAGAAAAGATTCTAAACAACATGTCTGCCCCCTGATAGAGCTATACAGAGCAAAGATTCTAAACAACATGTCTGCCCCCTGATAGAGCTATACAGAGCAAAGATTCTAAACAACATGTCTGCCCCCTGATAGAGCTATACAGAGCAAAGATTCTAAACAACATGTCTGCCCCCTGATAGAGCTATACAGAGCAAAGATTCTAAACAACATGTCTGCCCCCTGATAGAGCTATACAGAGCAAAGATTCTAAACAACATGTCTGCCCCCGATAGAGCTATACAGAGCAAAGATTCTAAACAACATGTCTGCCCCCTGATAGAGCTATACAGAGAAAAGATTCTAAACAACATGTCTGCCCCCTGATAGAGCTATACAGAGCAAAGATTCTAAACAACATGTCTTGGCACCGAACTCTTCTTCTCCTGCAATGACTGCTCCTTTAGACCATCACAGACCCCTGTAAACGTGCTCTATGAGCGATGCTGGTGTCTGGTCCTGCCCTGGACGCCGTCACGCATGTAAACTCTTCACATGGAGTAAGAATGTCAGCAATTTACGTGTTGTGTTAGTATTTGGTTTAACCTTTGTCTGACGCTCCTATCTGCTGCTTCTCAGATTAGAAAGAGCAAGTGGAGAGACTGCGGGGTCTATACTCAGTCTGACTAATAATACAGGTACTGTCACGTTAACACACCCGGCCACGCAGACATGTTAACACTTTCACGCCTGAAAGTCTGTAACCGGTGTCGCCTTCAATTTACCATACCGTGAAAACAATTCTACAAACACTCCAGGGTCCACTCAGATCGGATCGGATCACTTCGGTGGTCAGAGATTTCTATTCATTGTTTATTAAATGTAAAAATGCATATATTAATGTAACTATACTATCATAATATGACCTCACTCTGTTATAGTAGTATATTAATGTGACTATACTATCATAATATGACCTCACTCCGTTATAGTAGTATATTAATGTGACTATACTATCATAATATGACCTCACTCCGTTATAGTAGTATATTAATGTGACTATACTATCATAATATGACCTCACTCTGTTATAGTAGTATATTAATGTAACTATACTATCATAATATGACATCACTCTGTTACAGTAGTATATTAATGTGACTATACTATCATAATATGACCTCACTCTGTTATAGTAGTATATTAATGTGACTATACTATCATAATATGACCTCACTCCGTTATAGTAGTATATTAATGTGACTATACTATCATAATATGACCTCACCCTGTTATAGTAGTATATTAATGTGACTATACTATCATAATATGACCTCACCCTGTTATAGTAGTATATTAATGTGACTATACTATCATAATATGACATCACTCTGTTACAGTAGTATATTAATGTGACTATACTATCATAATATGACCTCACTCTGTTATAGTAGTATATTAATGTGACTATACTATCATAATATGACCTCACTCTGTTATAGTAGTATATTAATGTAACTATACTATCATAATATGACCTCACTCTGTTATAGTAGTATATTAATGTGACTATACTATCATAATATGACCTCACTCCGTTATAGTAGTATATTAATGTGACTATACTATCATAATATGACATCACTCTGTTACAGTAGTATATTAATGTGACTATACTATCATAATATGACCTCACTCTGTTTAATATACTACTATATGTGACTATACTATCATAATATGACCTCACTCCGTTATAGTAGTATATTAATGTGACTATACTATCATAATATGACCTCACTCCGTTATAGTAGTATATTAATGTGACTATACTATCATAATATGACCTCACTCTGTTATAGTAGTATATTAATGTGACTATACTATCATAATATGACCTCACTCCGTTATAGTAGTATATTAATGTGACTATACTATCATAATATGACCTCACCCTGTTATAGTAGTATATTAATGTGACTATACTATCATAATATGACATCACTCTGTTACAGTAGTATATTAATGTGACTATACTATCATAATATGACCTCACTCTGTTATAGTAGTATATTAATGTGACTATACTATCATAATATGACCTCACCCTGTTATAGTAGTATATTAATGTGACTATACTATCATAATATGACATCACTCTGTTACAGTAGTATATTAATGTGACTATACTATCATAATATGACCTCACTCTGTTATAGTAGTATATTAATGTGACTATACTATCATAATATGACCTCACTCCGTTATAGTAGTATATTAATGTGACTATACTATCATAATATGACCTCACTCCGTTATAGTAGTATATTAATGTGACTATACTATCATAATATGACCTCACCCTGTTATAGTAGTATATTAATGTGACTATACTATCATAATATGACCTCACCCTGTTATAGTAGTATATTAATGTGACTATACTATCATAATATGACCTCACTCTGTTATAGTAGTATATTAATGTGACTATACTATCATAATATGACATCACTCTGTTACAGTAGTATATTAATGTGACTATACTATCATAATATGACCTCACTCTGTTATAGTAGTATATTAATGTGACTATACTATCATAATATGACATCACTCTGTTACAGTAGTATATTAATGTGACTATACTATCATAATATGACCTCACTCTGTTTTAGTAGTATATTAATGTGACTATACTATCATAATATGACATCACTCTGTTACAGTAGTATATTAATGTGACTATACTATCATAATATGACCTCACTCTGTTATAGTAGTATATTAATGTGACTATACTATCATAATATGACCTCACTCTGTTATAGTAGTATATTAATGTAACTATACTATCATAATATGACCTCACTCTGTTATAGTAGTATATTAATGTAACTATACTATCATAATATGACCTCACTCTGTTATAGTAGTATATTAATGTGACTATACTATCATAATATGACCTCACTCTGTTATAGTAGTATATTAATGTGACTATACTATCATAATATGACATCACTCCGTTATAGTAGTATATTAATGTGACTATACTATCATAATATGACATCACTCCGTTATAGTAGTATATTAATGTGACTATACTATCATAATATGACCTCACTCTGTTTAATATACTACTATATGTGACTATACTATCATAATATGACCTCACTCTGTTATAGTAGTATATTAATGTGACTATACTATCATAATGTGTGCCACGAACCCGAACCCGGACATTTCACTGTATGTCCGTGTTGGCGTTCGAGGTTCGGCTATAAACAGAAAGTCTTTGAACCGAAAGTCATTCGGTTTATGGATTTTCGGTTTATAGAATACATGTAATGCTATTGCTATTCTATTAAGCGAAATAGAGTCCCCATTCCCCATCAATTGACCTATTCTTATGAATGGGGCCTCTATTTCGGTTTATAGAATAGCAATAGCATTACATGTATTACATCTGAGAGTCAAATAGAACCTAATTCAAATTGTTTTGGGTGGTAAATAGTACAGTATTTTTAATTTGTATGTATTTTTTTTAAGTTATTTCCCTATCCATATTTGTTTGCAGGGCACTTGTTCTACTCTTATCCATATTTTAATTCCTTTTGCAGCCCTCTAGCCCATTCCAGGACTTTTTTAGAGGCATTTTAGTGGCCAATAGTCCGTGTCTCCATTGACTTCAATGGGGTTCGGCGTCAAGTTCGAGCACGGATCCGGACTTTTTCCGAAGTCAAGTCGAACTTCTCTAACCCAAACATCCAGGTGTCCGCTCAACTCTATTCGTCTACACTTTTCTTTTAATTTCTCCATCTAAAATCTGGAGAATTGAACTGGCCAAATAGAATTTTGGTGATTTGAGGCCAACTTGGGTGGTTTGGTCCTATGGATTCATCTGTCCAATCCCCCGAACCGAATGTGGCCTCCCCGTGATAGAACTATACAGAGCAAAGATTCTAAACATGTCCGCCCCCTGAAAGAGCTATACAGAGCAAAGATTCTAAACAACATGTCCACCCCCTGATAGAGCTATACAGAGCAAAGATTCTAAACAACATGTCCTCCCCCTGATAGAGCTATACAGAGCAAAGATTCTAAACAAGATGTCCGCCCCCTGATAGATCTATACAGAGCAAAGATTCTAAACAACATGTCTGCCCCCTGATAGAGCTATACAGAGCAAAGATTCTAAACAACATGTCTGCCCCCTGATAGAGCTATACAGAGCAAAGATTCTAAACAACATGTCCACCCCCTGATAGCTGTGTGCCAGGAGACTTGTCTGATGTCAGGATGGCTGATTAGGAAACATCACTTATGTGCAAACTACAAACATAGACAGAGAATGACTTTAACATACTGTTTGTCTGCCGTTAGTTCAGAGGTTATTTGGACGTCCCTTCCCCTCAAAACTACAGTTGCACCTTCTTGTTACAGACACTGTCTGGACACCCTATGTTACCCCTCCAGGAATTCCCAAATCCCCTGGATTGACAAACAGGAAAGCAGGTTATTTCTGCTTCTTATTTGTCACTCAAGGGCAGTTGGTTTATTTTCTCTATGTTGTACGTGTGTTTAATATCTGTGAAATACACTTATTTTTACTGTAAAACAATTTCCAGCTCTCCTGTAGTTTTATATTTAAAATAATTTCACCGGGGCTTCTAAATTCACTGACATTCCAATAAGGCGGGGCTTGGAGAGATAGGAGGGGCTTGGAGAGACAGGCGGGGCTTGGAGAGATAGGATGGGCTTGGAGAGAGAGGTGGGCCTTGGAGAGATAGGAGGGGCTTGGGGAGATAGGATGGGCTTGGAGAGAGAGGTGGGCCTTGGAGAGATAGGAGGGGCTTGGCGAGAGAGGCGGAGCTTGGAGAGATAGGAGGGGCTTGGAGAGATAGGAGAGGCTTGGAGAGAGAGGCGGAGCTTGGAGAGATAGGAGGGGCTTGGAGAGAGAGGCAGGACTTGGAGAGACAGGCAGGCACATCTGTTTCTATTTCTTTTACTTTCCATGATGTAGTACTTTAGGGGATATGACACTTAAAATTCTGTAAATAGAAGACAGGAGAGGTAGGTGGTTAAATGAGAAGCACAGCCCATGCCAATGGAAGACAGGAGAGGTAGGTGGTTAAATGAGATGCACAGACCATGCCAATGGAAGACAGGAGAGGTAGGTGGTTAAATGAGAAGCACAGACCATGCCAATGGAAGACAGGAGAGGTAGGTGGTTAAATGAGAAGCACAGACCATGCCAATGGAAGACAGGAGAGGTAGGTGGTTAAATGAGAAGCACAGACCATGCCAATGGAAGACAGGAGAGGTAGGTGGTTAAATGAGAAGCACAGACCATGCCAATGGAAGACAGGAGAGGTAGGTGGTTAAATGAGATGCACAGACCATGCCAATGGAAGACAGGAGAGGTAGGTGGTTAAATGAGATGCACAGACCATGCCAATGGAAGACAGGAGAGTTAGGTGGTTAAATGAGATGCACAGACCATGCCAATGGAAGACAGGAGAGTTAGGTGGTTAAATGAGATGCACAGACCATGCCAATGGAAGACAGGAGAGGTAGGTGGTTAAATGAGATGCACAGACCATGCCAATGGAAGACAGGAGAGGTAGGTGGTTAAATGAGATGCACAGACCATGCCAATGGAAGACAGGAGAGGTAGGTGGTTAAATGAGATGCACAGACCATGCCAATGGAAGACAGGAGAGGTAGGTGGTTAAATGAGAAGCACAGACCATGCCAATGGAAGACAGGAGAGGTAGGTGGTTAAATAAGAAGCACAGACCATGCCAATGGAAGACAGGAGAGGTAGGTGGTTAAATGAGATGCACAGACCATGCCAATGGAAGACAGGAGAGGTAGGTGGTTAAATGAGATGCACAGACCATGCCAATGGAAGACAGGAGAGGTAGGTGGTTAAATGAGATGCACAGACCATGCCAATGGAAGACAGGAGAGGTAGGTGGTTAAATGAGATGCACAGACCATGCCAATGGAAGACAGGAGAGGTAGGTGGTTAAATGAGATGCACAGACCATGCCAATGGAAGACAGGAGAGGTAGGTGGTTAAATGAGATGCACAGACCATGCCAATGGAAGACAGGAGAGGTAGGTGGTTAAATGAGATGCACAGACCATGCCAATGGAAGACAGGAGAGGTAGGTGGTTAAATGAGATGCACAGACCATGCCAATGGAAGACAGGAGAGGTAGGTGGTTAAATGAGATGCACAGACCATGCCAATGGAAGACAGGAGAGGTAGGTGGTTAAATAAGAAGCAAGAAGGCAGAGCTAGTTAAGGTCCCCCCCCCCCCGGCGGAGCTAGTTAAGGTCTTTCCCGGCGGAGCTAGTTAAGGTTGCCCCCGCCCCCCGTGGATCTAGTTAAGGTCCCTCTGGAAAATCCCATGGAAAAATGAGCGTTCAGCTAAAATTCTAACTCGGCTATGACGTTCATTAAGCAATGACCTGTTTCCTGAGTAAAGCTGGATGTGTAAAATATAACAGGGTTACTGTGCTATACATGGATTTCCCTGTCTTGCTGGTGATAAGCTCTGCGTGTGTAATTCTGACACATGTATTGCTGTATGAGGCGTGTGTCATGTACACAGACAGCTGTTACACATTACAGAGCAGGGAATTGGGGGGGAGAGGGGGAGCAGAGCCAAGTCTCTCCTTCCAGACTGCTGGAAAACCATGCACCGTCTCTGACGCACGGGGCTCATACTGCTCCAGCGCAGGCTACGTGTCCTGCATGATTACACAGGATCGGCAGGGCCTGGATTTCTCCATGTTATATTTATAAAACATCTTCCTACAGGAAAAGTGTCCCGGCGTCAGCCCTGAGTCAAGTCATAGCAGGTGAAAGGGAAGCAGCCCACCCACCCACGGGCTCCTAAAGTGAGCAAGAAATAGTAAAAACAAAACAATGACAAATCGTCTGGCCCTCTCCACACACACAGGAGCCGGGGGGACGCAGGGAATCTCTGTGTGGCGCTAAAGGCAGTCCCAGTGGAACGCGCAATGCACCTCGGGCAGGTCCCATGTGATCTGCATGACGTATAATACGTGCTAAACATACCACCTTCTGCATTAAAATCCTACAAATACAGACTATATTTACATACCTGCCAAGTGTCCCTATTTAGGAGTGACAGTCCCTATATTCGCCCCAAATCACTATCTTCTAGGAGCTCGGTATTTTAGCTTATGTGTTAGTGTATCATCCACAGAAATAACATAAATCATATAGTGTGTACAAAATTCGTTTTTGTAAACAAAATGCATTATTCGTATTCTTAATGGCTTACTAAATTACATAAATAACCCCGCCCATAGCGAAACCTTCAGCCCCGACCCCTAAAAACAAAAGTGTCCCTCTTTGTCCATTTGAAATGTCGGGAGGTATCTGTTTATTTATGTTAGTTCTGGGGTAAAATTCCACTGGTTGCCATGGTGATTGCACGACGTTTAGCACTGTCTGTACAGACACTTCCCGGATACTGTGCGCCAGAGACGAGTCTTGTTGCCTCATGAAAGC
Source organism: Pelodytes ibericus (assembly GCA_036172795.1). Taxonomy (NCBI): domain Eukaryota; kingdom Metazoa; phylum Chordata; class Amphibia; order Anura; family Pelodytidae; genus Pelodytes; species Pelodytes ibericus. The sequence continues at coordinate 95,953,066 of CM069864.1, read as the reverse complement.
GCTCTGCTTCCAACGCGCACTGACAGGAGCGGCGACACCTAATGGTGAAAGGGCAGTACTGCGCTTACCACTAGCAAAACCGCGGAACCATTGTATTGTTTGGTTGGCGTGGGGATTTAATGTAACTTGCAGTGGGCTGGGGAGAATAATTTAAACTACAATTCGATGCAGCCAATGCATGGTTTCTAACGGGACTGGATTCTTTGTTTGCTCCCTCAGTGTGTCTATTATCTGTGGCACCAGAGTTGTGTTTATTGTTGGGGAAGCCAGTGTGACAAGATGGCGGCTTGGCTGGTCCACGTCTCTAGTCAATCATGGTTAGTCTGTCATCGGTCCTTAGCATGTGGAGAAATACAGCTGTCTTATCACGCATGCTCTGAGGAACAGGTGAGTGCACGTACATGCTAACCAGCAGACACACATGATGGGGCGCTGAGAGCCTTGTGTATGTAAATAGCGTGTTGCTAGGCAGCAGGACACGGGTGAGTCAGGTAATTATCACGGATTTGTTATGTTTTCAGTGATTTTATTTATAGTCGGCGGACATTATCCACGGATAATTACTGTTTATTTATCCAGCCCGGAATGAATTGTTACCGCATGATGTCAGTGTGTGATAATGTCTACACGTGTGCTGTGTTAATACATGGATGTAATGCCAGTACACCTCTGACAGGTCTGGGAAGACACAGAGCTGACACTCTCTCTATGTGTCTGATAGCGTTGTAAGGTTTTCACATAATGTTTATTTGGAGTGAAGAAGGAATGTTTCCCCACTGAAAGCACAATTTGAAATTGCTGAAATAAGTTATTTTTGGGTTGAACTTGAAGGACGCAAGTCTTTATTCAACCTAAACTACTCTATAACTGTGTAACGATGTAAACCGCACACAGTAGGCTGCACAGCTCAGGGGACAGATTTCTGAAGCTCCAAAAAAGAAGGTCTGTATCGGCTCCTTCTGGAGCTTCCTGACCTCTCACAGCCATGGACCTCTGTATCATCGGCACCTTCTGGAGCTTCCTGACCTCTCACAGCCATGTACCACTTATCAACAAACATGTTCTTATTCATATCCAGGGACATAATTATCTGTCCGCTGAGCCAAGATTGGAGGTCTCAGGGGGGCAGCACCCCCATATCTCAGGAGAAGTAGGAGGGTTGAAGAGTCTCAGTATTTAGTACATCAAGCCTTCCGTGTGGCACATATAACTGCATGCTCTCATGGCCTAAATCACCAGTATTTATTGATCTTTCCCAGCCACGGACTCATCACATGGAGTGAATATGTCCATGAAGTCATATCTTGGGAGGTATTCCCACACACACAAAATGGTGCACACACACAAACACACTATGCTGCATGCACAAATACAAACACACACACGCCGTGCTGCACGCACACACAAACACACCATGATGCATGCACAAATACAAACACACACACCATGCTGCATCCACACACAAACACACCATGCTGCATGCACACACACAGCATGGTGCACGCACATATACAAACACGCGTGCACATACCATGCTGCACACACACCAAGCTGCATGCACAAATACAAACACACACACACACCATGGTGCATGCACAAATACAAACACGCGTGCACAGACCATGCTGCACACACACACACACACACCATGCTGCATGCAAACACACAAACACACCATGCTGCATGCACAAATACAAACACACACACACACCATGGTGCATGCACAAATACAAACACACACACCATGCTGCATGCACAAATACAAACACACACACACACCATGGTGCATGCACAAATACAAACACACACACCATGGTGCATGCACAAATACAAACACGCATGCACAGACCATGCTGCACACATACCATGCTGCACACCCACCATGCTGCACACACACACACCATGCGGCACACCCACCATGCGGCACACCCACCATGCGGCACACCCACCATGCTGCACGCTATTTGTCACGTTGTGAAAATTCAATAAACATTTTAGGGAAAAAATGATTCCTGCAGAGGGCGCCAGACACTAGATTACGGTAATAGAGCATGGACTGGCTGGAAGCACTACATCATTTACTGTAACCCACACTCAGACACAGACAGCTAGATGTCGGAAACTATCACATATATCTTCCAGACCTAGGATTACTACATGCTGATTTATTTTCAGATCAACCACAGGTGATGTCATGAGCAAAACCTGCTTCTCTTAAACTATGCACAGTGTATAGATTTCATTCTCTACCTTTACAGTATGAGCAATTTTACCACCAAAGTCTGGTTCAATGACCGTGGGATTACTGTGCTTGATTGGCCAGCAAACTCGCCTGACCTGAACCCCATAGAGAATCTATAGGGCATTGCCAAGAGAAAGATGAGAGACATGAGACCGAACAATGCAGAAGAGCTGAAGGCCGCTATTAAAGCATCCTGGTCTTCCATAACACCTCAGCAGTGCCACAGGCTGATAGCTTCCATGCCACGCCGCATTGAGGCAGTAATTGCTGCAAAATGGGCCCAAACCAAGTACTGAGTCCATATGCTGCTTATACATTTCAGAGGTCCGATATTGTTCTATGTTCACTCCTTGTTTTATTGATGGCATATAATATTCTCATTTACTGAGATTGGAGATTTGGGGTTTTCATGAGCTGTGAGCCATAATCATCGGACTGATGACAAATCACGGCTTGATCTATCTTGCTTTGCATCTATCGCATATATTAGTTTCCCCCTTTTACGTTGCATTACTGAAATAAATCTAATTTTTCGAGTATCACCTGTATGTTTGAAATTCCCTTGTCAATTCCCTGTTCTGTGAATAATCCCCTCTGTCAGGCTGCATCGCAGGTTTTTCTTTCTGCAGTGGGCCCATAATCAGAGATTCCACATACATTGTGTAAATATACAGGCATGGGGGTGAAGCCAAGTATCTGTCTGTCCTAGCATCCTTCTATTTGTGGTAAATAAAGACAGGCAAGTCACAGCAGGTTACCCTCTCCTAATTTACACACTCTGTTCCAATAGATGACAGGGTGCATCTTAATTAAGGTCCCAGGGCACAGCAGCCTGGCACACTGCCGCGTGCCATTTTACCTAATCCAAGCCGGGAGCTCCAGTCCTTGGTCAGAGCAGGGACTGGGCTTCTAATTAGTTCATTAAAAGGTTCATTTGTTAAAAGATATAATGCACCAGCAGCAGAAAGACCAGTCTTTACAGGTGCTAGTTACCCCTGAGTGAGGATAACAGACATTGGCATTATAGGGAGTAACAATCCTGAGCACCTTGAATAGTCCAGAAGAGGGGGCAGTTCCTAAATAGGGGCATCTGGCTAGTGTGGGGCTCTGTGGCACAGGGTAAGTAGCAGTGTTAGATTTACACAGAGGATAAGACAATATATTATAATCTGTTGCATTGTCACTTATTCTGAACTAAAAGAAACATAATATAGATTTGTATTGGCGACTGTTTATCTCAACACTTCCCGTCTCCTAGAAACGGCATGTCAAGTGTTAAAGAGCTATTGCTGTTACTATAGCAACAGCCCCGCCTCTCTCCAAGCCCCTCCCATCTCTCTAAACCCCCTCCTCTCTCTCCAAGCCCCTCCTTATTGGAATGTCGGGGAATTTAGAAGCCCCGGTAAAATTATTTTAAATGGAAAACTACAGGAGAAAAGGGAACTGTTTTAAAGTAATAAGTGTATTTCACAGATATTAGATCCACTTACAATATATAGAACAGAAACTATTTGGAATGGCTAGAACCTGATCTGTTTACCATTCACCAGCAGACTTAGTTATTTGCATAGTTAATAAAGTTGTTCTATTGAACATTTTTTAATGACAGTTGCCTTTCATTTTGGACGCATGCCTCAATACTGCATTATGTACCAATATAGGAATTTAGGACCTGGGTACACAGCCTTCCTTGAGGTGCCTGTTATTCGGATAACGACCTTGGCTCAAGGACAGGTTAATGTAGCAAAAATAAACATTGTTACAGGAACTGTAATTTATCTGCATCCATTGTGTGAACTTTACTATCGGCTGGAACAGATTTCTCACCAGAGCCGAGCTCAACAATGGAGAAATACATAGGCGTGCGCACGGGGTGTGCCGGGTGTGCCTGGGCACACCCTAATCCGTGCAGGGCCGTCTTTAACGCGGGGCAAACGGGGCAGCTGCCCTGGGCCCATTTACTCCTGGGTATCTGATAGGCACAATATTACTGGGCATCTGATTGGCACTATATTACTGGGTATCTGGCACTATATTACTGGGTATCTGATTGGCACTATATTACTGGGTATCTGGCACTATATTACTGGGTATCTGATTGGCACTATATTACTGGGTATCTGATTGGCACTATATTACTGGGTATCTGATTGGCACAATATTCCTGGGTATCTGACTGGCACTATATTACTGGGTATCTGATTGGCACAATATTACTGGGTATCTGATTGGCACTATATTACTGGGTATCTGACTGGCACTATATTACTGGGCATCTGATTGGCACAATATTACTGGGTATCTGATTGGCACTATATTACTTGGCATCTGATTGGCACTATATTACTTGGCATCTGATTGGCACTATATTACTTGGCATCTGATTGGCACTATATTACTGGGCATCTGATTGGCACTATATTACTGGGCATCTGATTGGCACTATATTACTGGGTATCTGACTGGCACAATATTCCTGGTATCTGACTGGCACTATATTACTGGGTATCTGATTGGCACTATATTACTGGGTGTCTGACTGGCACTATATTACTGGGTGTCTGATTGGCACAATATTACTGGGTGTCTGATTGGCACTATATTACGGGGCATCTGATTGGCACTATATTACGGGGCATCTGATTGGCACTATATTACTAGGTATATGATTGACACTATATTACTGGGTATCTGATTGGCACTATATTACTGGGTATCTGACTGGCACTATATTACTTGGCATCTGACTGGCACTATATTACTTGGCATCTGATTGGCACTATATTACTGGGCATCTGATTGGCACTATATTACTTGGCATCTGATTGGCACTATATTACTGGGCATATGATTGGCACTATATTACTGGGTATCTGATTGGCACTATATTACTGGGTATCTGACTGGCACTATATTACTGGGTATCTGACTGGCACTATATTACTGGGCATCTGATTGGCACTATATTACTGGGTATCTGATTGGCACTATATTACTGGGTATCTGATTGACACTATATTACTGGGTATCTGATTGACACTATATTACTGGGTATCTGACTGGCACTATATTACTGGGTATCTGACTGGCACTATATTACTTGGCATCTGATTGGCACTATATTACTGGGCATCTGATTGGCACTATATTCCTGGCCTCTGACTGCACACTATTACAGGCATCTGACTGGCATAATATTACAGGCATCTGACAGGCACCATATTCCTGGGCTCTGACAGGCACAATATTCCTGGTATCTGACTGGCACAATATTATTGGTATCTGACTGGCACAATATTATTGGTATCTGACTGGCACAATATTACTGGTATCTGACTGGCACATTATTACTGGGCTCTGACTGGCACAATATTGCAGGCATCTGACTGGCACAATATTGCAGGCATCTGACTGGCACAATATTACTAGGCTCTGACTGGCACAATATTACTGGGCTCTGACTGGCACAATATTACTGGCATCCGAAAGTTACAATATTACTGGCATCTGAATGGCACAACAATTATGGCATATGTGTGTGTGTGTGTGGGAGGGGGGGGGTGGGTAACATCGCGATGGATGGCGGGATTGCATGCAGGGGAGGGGGCAGGATCCAGGGGGCCCAAGCAAATGCTTGCCCAGGGTCCAATCACTATTAAAGACGGCCCTGCCTCCGTGCTGCACTGCCGTCTGCCGCCCGAGTTTGTCTCCTAATCCGATCCTTCACTATGCGAGCGGAAGCGCCGCATAGTGAAGGACGGACTTTCTCCTCCCTCAGACCTCCCCTGTAATGTACGCGTTCGCGTACACGCGTTCCGTGACGTCACGCAGAGGCGGAGTCACGGCAACGCAAGGGTGAGGCCCAGCCTCAGTGCCAGAGGAGAGGGTGCAGAGCGGAGCACAGGCACATCGTTTTTTCCCAGGAGGGGTTCTGGGGCGGCCGGCCGGCTGGTAAACTTTAAGTAAGTGTTTTTTTTAAGTTAAAAAATGTGAAATGTTTGTTTACATTGCTAAATGCTTAATTAATAAAAAAAAAGTTTTCATACAGTTTTTAAATGTTTGTTTATATTGATAATTATATGAATGCGGGTCTGTATGTAAGTATGCAGAGTGCATTTGTGTATGTGTGTGTATAGATATATAGATAGATATATATCTATCTATATATCTATACACACACACACGTGCGGCGTGTGTGTTTGTGCTTTAGGGTGCACACCCTAATGCAATAGGCTGCGCACGCCTATGGAGAAATATCACAAGCACCGTCTAATCTATCACAAGATAGTACAACACACATTGTCTAACACTCGAGCTTTCTAGAACTCCAGAGTGGAGTAATGGAGAGTGATCTCCACAGACACCAATAAACCTCACATTAATTACTCCATATGAGACACCTTAACCCTTTAAGGACCAGGGATTTTCCTGGGCCAAGGACCAGAGCGTTTTTCAATTTTTAATACGCGTTTTTTGAAACATAATTTTCCTTTCTCTCATTTAACGTACACATACAAGTTATATGTTGTTTTTTAAAGGACAGTTAGAGCTTTCTTTTGATACCCTATACATAAAAATGATTTACATTTTAGTATTAAAAAATATATAAGAGGAAATTTTTGAGGAAAAAAAGTTTTTCCCCATTATTTTCCCAGTAATAACCTACATAACTAGTGCAACACTAACCCACTTATCCCCCCTAATTAACTAACTAATAAAAAAGAAAAATATTGGTTGCCAAACCCCCCATAACAAAAAAGACAGAAAAAAATTCTGAAGAGTGCGATGTCAGATCAGTAAAAATCATGCAACAGGCATGCAGGGGTTAAATTTTATTAAATAAATATATTAAAATTACCTTTATTTATTAAAAAAAAACTTTATAAATTGTAAAAATAAAAAAATCTGTTAAAAAAAAAAACTAAATGAGGGCCATAAAGTGGAAGGAAACTGATCACAGTTAAAAACTGTGATCAGCAATAATAGGGTTAATTTTTTTTATTTTTTATTTTTTAAACCTCTGTATTTAATTAATTTATTTTTACTTACAGGTCTCTCTCTGTCACTATAAGAATGTGAAGCTCAGAGAGTGAATTAGAGGCAGTGTTTGAACACACTGACTTTGCATCTAATTTGCATGTTATCGCGGTGATCACTCAATCACCGCGATCACATGCCCGGAAATCGACCGATCGGGTCCAGGAGCTTTGCCTCGGGTGCGGGGCTTAGTCCTGGACCCGTTGCAGACTAGCTGGCGGTGCCCACGGAGCGCACCGCCGGCTAGACTGCATGACGAGTTAACTCGTCATAAGGACGGGAAGGGGTTAATGCATCACTGCCAGGTCAGTTTAATTGAAAGATCGCAGCAAGTGTAATGAAAAAATACAAATAAAGCACCTTATTGAGCCCTCTTTGCTCTGTATAGCTCTATCAAGGGGGCGGACATGTTGTATAGAATCTTTGCTCTGTATAGAGGACATGTTGTTTAGAATCTTTGCTCCGTATAGCTCTATTAGGGGGCGGACATGTTGTTTAGAATCTTTGCTCTGTATAGCTCTATCAGGGGCGGACATGTTTAGAGCCATTGCTCTATATAGCTCTATCAGGAGACAGACATGTTTAGAATCTTTGCTCTGTATAGCTCTATTAGGGGGCGGACATGTTGTTTAGAATCTTTGCTCTGTATAGCTCTATCAGGGGGCGGACATGTTGTTTTGAATCTTTACTCTGTATAGCGCTATCAAGGGGAGGAAATGTTATTTAGACTCATGGGTTGGGTGAAAGAAGATCTGACTCAAGATGTCTGCCCCCTGATAGAGCTATACAGAGCAAAGATTCTAAACAACATGTCCGCCCCCTGATAGAGCTATACAGAGCAAAGATTCTAACCAACATGTCCACCCCTGATAGAGCTTTACAGAGCAAAGATTCTAAACATCATGTCCACCCCCTGATAGAGCTATACAGAGCAAAGATTCTAAACAACATGTCTGCCTCCTGATAGAGCTATACAGAGCAAAGATTCTAAACAACATGTCCACACCCTGATAGAGCTATACAGAGCAAAGATTCTAAACAACATGTCCGCCCCCTGATAGAGCTACACAGAGCAAAGATTCTAAACAACATGTCTGCCCCTTGATAGAGCTATACAGAGCAAAGATTCTAGACAACATGTCCGCCCCCTGATAGAGCTATACAGAGCAAAGATTCTAAACACTATGTCCGCCCCCTGATAGAGCTATACAGAGTAAAGACGGCTCAGTAAAGGTGCTTTATTTGTATTATTTCCTTAAGGCTTGAATTGTTTATGGTTTTCATCCATGCAAGCTCAGATACAGATTTCTGCCTCTAGGATGTGAGCTTCATCACTCCCGCCACAGGTTTAACCCTTCACAGTCCAGAGCCGACTACATAGCTCCTAACCGGTCTTCCTCTAATAGCGAAAAATAGGAGGGGGCGTAATACACCCCAAACTGAACCAGTCCTGGAACGCAATAAATAATCGCTTTGTAACGTGGCCTTTACTAATGATTCATTGTGTAGCTGGTCAGCAGGATGTTTATCTCCCAAATCTAACCACAGTTTACTACTCGGCCAAGTGAGGTACAGCACTGTGTACATTCTGAGGGCTTGAGGACCATATACCATAGTCTGATATCCCTGCTGATCAGAGACCCCAGCACATTACACAGTAAGATGAGGGTCCCCAGTGACTGTGGCGCTAATATACGGAGAGTCCCCTGGCTCGGATGTCCCCATTAGATGCATCCTCAGGGACTGTAAGGGTATCTGGCAATCTCTTACACCAGAGACTGATATTAACACATGCAGGCTTACTGGAGGGACTATGGGTAAGGTCCCACTGATATACCGGCTATATCATCACATGCAGGGAATACTGACAGAGGCTACTGGCCCTCCGTCCAGACATCCCATGCACAGAGTGAGCGGCAGGGTTAAACCTGACGCGTTTCGCCCTCATGCTAATCTGTGAGAGAGGAATGTCTGTCTCATGTGCAGGCGATGAGGAAGTACAGTGTGTTTAGACAGCCTGCAGTACAGCTGCTTATATTACAGGAGCAGTGGAGGTGGGGTCCAAGAATTTGGATCGGGGGAAAAATATCCTGAGGGCATTGATTGAACCATAATTATCCTTGAGCTTTCGACTCAAATAATTAACCCTTTCAGCACCCTTCACCTATAACCAATAATATACACATCCAGCATTATATAGAGTACAAGATCCAGATTGTGTCTTTACCCCTGGTGTATGGGTAATGTTGCTGATTTGGACTTATTGGGAGACGATGCAGCGATTAACTAGACTTTGCATAGTGTAAGTGGAATGCCCCCTTTACCCCAGGGAAACAAAGCACAGGGCATCTGATGCCAACACTGTCTTCTCTCAATATCCACAAAATGCGTCCACTGGGGCAGTAGCAAAGGTTATCACCTTTACTTCAAACCAATACCAGCCTGGGTGGCAGTCCTGGCAGCAGCTCCAATACACAGAGTATTCCCCCCAGATAGCAGCTCCAATACACAGACTATTCCCCCCAGATAGCAGCTCCAATACACAGACTATTCCCCCCAGATAGCAGCTCCAATACACAGACTATTCCCCCCAGATAGCAGCTCCAATACACAGACTATTCCCCCCAGATAGCAGCTCCAATACACAGACTATTCCCCCCAGATAGCAGCTCCAATACACAGACTATTCCCCCCAGATAGCAGCTCCAATACACAGACTATTCCCCCCAGATAGCAGCTCCAATACACAGACTATTCCCCCCAGATAGCAGCTCCAATACACAGACTATTCCCCCCAGATAGCAGCTCCAATACACAGACTATTCCCCCCAGATAGCAGCTCCAATACACAGACTATTCCCCCCAGATAGCAGCTCCAATACACAGAGTATCCCCCCCAGATAGCAGCTCCAATACACAGAGTATTCACCCCAGATAGCAGCTCCAATACACAGAGTATTCCCCCCAGATAGCAGCAGCTCCAATACACAGAGTATTCACCCCAGATAGCAGCTCCAATACACAGACTATTCCCCCCAGATAGCAGCAGCTCCAATACACAGAGTATTCCCCCCAGATAGCAGCTCCAATACACAGAGTATTCACCCCAGATAGCAGCTCCAATACACAGAGTATTCCCCCCAGATAGCAGCAGCTCCAATACACAGAGTATTCACCCCAGATAGCAGCTCCAATACACAGAGTATCCCCCCCAGATAGCAGCTCCAATACACAGAGTATTCCCCCCAGATAGCAGCAGCTCCAATACACAGAGTATTCCCCCCAGATAGCAGCAGCTCCAATACACAGAGTATCCCCCCCAGATAGCAGCTCCAATACACAGAGTATTCACCCCAGATAGCAGCTCCAATACACAGAGTATTCCCCCCCAGATAGCAGCAGCTCCAATACACAGAGTATCCCCCCAGATAGCAGCTCCTAAGAAGTAATAATTATACAGCTGCAGAAAGTGTCAGGAATTGTAACACATGTTGTAACAGGCTCTGCAGATTACAGATTGCCAGCAGTGTGTGCAATGATCTAACACACGCTGCCTGACCCTGCTAGCGGAAGCTCTGCAACCAATCAACTGCCCTGTGTAAAAAAAGGAACCTAGCAGTGCTGCCTCCCTGCTGTGTACAGAAAGCTTCACATTCCTGCAGCCTGTGCAAGGATCCAAGCTGCTGCTCTGGGAGCAAACAGTGAGGACTGGGGAGGAAGGGGGTCAACTGGTCTGATGCCCAGCGAGTGGAATACATTACATGGAGGCACTGTCACCTGGACCGGCCAGACTGTGAGCTGGGATAATTATCCCCCAACCCGCAGGTAAGTGGAAAAATATAACATCCAGGAATGTGCCTCACACTGCCCTGTAACATGGATCTGTATAACCAGCCCCACTAGCTTAAAGGGACAGTAACGTATCTGATCCCAATGCTAGGGGTAGAACTATCCTGAGGTTAACTACCCACCAAGAGGACATAGTCTTAAATTAGGGGAGAAATGCTTTAAATGTAATATCAGGAAGTATTACATCACTGAGAGGGTAGTGGATGTATGGAATAGTCTTCCAGTAGAAGTGGTAGAGGATAATACAGTGAAGGAGTTTAAGCATACATGGGATAGGTATAAGGCTATCCTAGATATAAGATAAGGTCAGGGACTAATGAAAGTATTACATTACTGAGAGGGTAGTGGATGTATGGAATAGTCTTCCAGTAGAAGTGGTAGAGGATAATACAGTGAAGGAGTTTAAGCTTGCGTGGGATAGGTATAAGGCTATCCTAGATATAAGATAAGGTCAGGGACTAATGAAAGTATTACTTTACTGAGAGGGTAGTGGATGCATGGAATAGTCTTCCAGTAGAGGTTAATACAGTGAAGGAGTTTAAGCATGCATGGGATAGGTATAAGGCTATCCTAGATATAAGATAAGGCTAGAGACTAATGAAAGTATTACTTTACTGAGAGGGTAGTGGGTGTATTGAATAGTCTTCCAGTAGAAGTGTTAGAGGTTAATACAGTGAAGGAGTTTAAGCATGCATGGGATAGGTATAAGGCTATCCTAGATATAAGATAAGGCCAGGGACTAATGAAAGTATTACATTACTGAGAGGGTAGTGGGTGTATTGAATAGTCTTCCAGTAGAAGTGGTAGAGGTTAATACAGTGAAGGAGTTTAGGCATGCATGGGATAGGTATAAGACTATCCTAGATATAAGATAAGGCCAGGGACTAATGAAAGTATTACATTACTGAGAGGGTAGTGGATGTATGGAATAGTCTTCCAGTAGAAGTGGTAGAGGTTAATACAGTGAAGGAGTTTAGGCATGCATGGGATAGGTATAAGACTATCCTCGATATAAGATAAGGCCAGGGACTAATGAAAGTATTACATTACTGAGAGGGTAGTGGATGTATGGAATAGTCTTCCAGTAGAAGTGGTAGAGGTTAATACAGTGAAGGAGTTTAAGCATGCGTGGGATAGGTATAAGGCTATCCTAGATATAAGATAAGGCCAGGGACTAATGAAAGTATTACTTTACTGAGAGGGTAGTGGATGCATGGAATAGTCTTCCAGTAGAAGTGGTAGAGGTTAATACAGTGAAGGAGTTTAAGCATGCGTGGGATAGGTATAAGGCTATCCTAGATATAAGATAAGGCCAGGGACTAATGAAAGTATTACTTTACTGAGAGGGTAGTGGATGCATGGAATAGTCTTCCAGTAGAAATGGTAGAGGTTAATACAGTGAAGGAGTTTAAGCATGCGTGGGATAGGTATAAGGCTATCCTAGATATAAGATAAGGCCAGGGACTAATGAAAGTATTACTTTAATGAGAGGGTAGTGGATGTATGGAATAGTCTTCCAGCAGAAGTGGTAGAGGTAATACAGTGAAGGAGTTTAAGCATGCATGGGATAGGTATAAGGCTATCCTAGATATAGGATAAGGCCAGGGACTAATGAAAGTATTACTTTACTGAGAGGGTAGTGGATGCATGGAATAGTCTTCCAGTAGAAGTGGTAGAGGTTAATACAGTGAAGGAGTTTAAGCATGCGTGGGATAGGTATAAGGCTATCCTAGATATAAGATAAGGCCAGGGACTAATGAAAGTATTACTTTAATGAGAGGGTAGTGGATGTATGGAATAGTCTTCCAGCAGAAGTGGTAGAGGTTAATACAGTGAAGGAGTTTAAGCATGCATGGGATAGGTATAAGGCTATCCTAGATATAAGATAAGGCCAGGGACTAATGAAAGGATTCAGTTCTTATCTGCCAACACACTTATTTATTTAGAAAGTGTTTTAACAGGAAGAATACAGTGAGATTTCTCTCGTTTTCAAGTATGTCCTGGGGACCGAGTCCAGAATTGGAGGCTTTACTCAATTAAAAGAGAAATCAAGGGAATCCCTGGACAAAGGTGGCTCCAGTGGAATAAAGCTGCCACACCTGGGGGGATCTTACATACCACTGGTTAACCCTTTGACAACTGATTCACTTTAAGGGCCCCATGTCCTCCCATCCAGCACATATCTTTGGATGACTTTCATTAAGGAGACTCTGATCTAAAACAGCAGGGAGGCTGAGCCTTAAATGTTAACCCTGTCACTGCCTGCCTGATAGACAGAAAGAAGCAGAAGGGAACCTGGCACTGCCTGGAACCAAAGACAGGTTAGGGAGGTCAGAGAATACAGATCTCCCCAGCCTGCTCCCTCCCGGGCCTGCTTTATGTATGGGCCCAATTACATGCATTCAATATCTTTCTGCAGCAATAACTTCTCCTGCTTGTGGGGGAGTAAAACCCACCTCCTCAGGGCCTCCTGGTCTCTGTTTACTTGTGCAAAGTTACAATGATGTAAAATGACGTCTCAGTGTGTGTTGGTGCATGAGAGTGTCTGTGTGCGTGAGAGTGCGTCTCAGTGTGTGTTGGTGCATGAGAGTGTCTGTGTGCGTGAGAGTGCGTCTCAGTGTGTGTTGGTGCATGAGAGTGTCTGTGTGCGTGAGAGTGCGTCTCAGTGTGTGTTGGTGCATGAGAGTGTCTGTGTGCGTGAGAGTGCGTCTCAGTGTGTGTTGGTGCATGAGAGTGTCTGTGTGCGTGAGAGTGCGTCTCAGTGTGTGTTGGTGCATGAGAGTGTCTGTGTGCGTGAGAGTGCGTCTCAGTGTGTGTTGGTGCATGAGAGAGTGTGTGTGCGTGTCAGTGTGTGTTGGTGCATGAGAGAGTGTGTGTGTGTGCGTGTCAGTGTGTGTTGGTGCATGAGAGTGTCTGTGTGCGTGAGAGTGCGTCTCAGTGTGTGTTGGTGCATGAGAGTGTCTGTGTGCGTGAGAGTGCGTCTCAGTGTGTGTTGGTGCATGAGAGAGTGTGTGTGTGTGCGTGTCAGTGTGTGTTGGTGCATGAGAGTGTCTGTGTGCGTGAGAGTGCGTCTCAGTGTGTGTTGGTGCATGAGAGAGCGTGTGTGTGTGCGTGTCAGTGTGTGTTGGTGCATGAGAGAGTGTGTGTGTGTGTGTGCGTGTCAGTGTGCTCATTGTGTTTCTATGTTTCCTGATAACCTCACATGTGTTAATATGGAGTGCTTTTAGGCAAATGATGTACCAATCACAGATAAACCAGCAGACAATGCTGCGCTGTGTGCTTTCCCCTTCCTTCCTCTATACAGCATCCTGAACCCAGGAGTCTCTGTCTGCAGCCTGTTTAATGGCAGGGGCTCAGGTCTAAGTTCAGAGGTGGTCACTCTAGGCATCATTCATGACAGAGATGGATCTGGGGCAATACCTTGTCTATAAAAAGGATTATCATCTACCAATCACCACACGATACAAGTATACACATATGTGTACTGGGGCGGCCCAAGGACTGCGTGTACATCGCGCTGTGCGCCATCATGTCTGTAAATATCTGAATGGAGGAAGAGACGTGACCGGACAAATAGCAGAAGTCGCACAAACTAGACCCATTCTGACTGTAACTGTCACCCTCTGCGGCAGCTAGATGGAGCTTTAACACATCCTGTGTGTCCTTCATTCACTGCCTGCAGTTTTGGTGTTTTTAGTCACTGAATGTGGTGGTGGTGGGGGGGGGGGGGATAAGCATCAGGCATAAAAAGCTGAGCCGCAAAGACAGGCAGGTTGGAGAATGTTTCCAGCTCAGCTATTCATGCCTGAGGTTTGCAGTTAACTAAAGAGCAAATCGGAAGCAAAGTGGTCCAGTAACCAGGGAAACCAATGGAATGTTCCTGCTGATATCACCATGGAAACCAATGGAATGCTCCTGCTGATATCACCATGGAAACCAATGGAACGCTCCTGCTGATATCACCATGGAGACCTATGGGATAATCCTGCTGATATCACCATGGAGACCAATGGAATGCTCCTGCTGATATCACCATGGAGACCAATGGAACGCTCCTGCTGATATCACCATGGAGACCAATGGAACGCTCCTGCTGATATCACCATGGAGACCAATGGAACGCTCCTGCTGATTTCACCATGGAGACCAATGGGATGTTCCTGCTGATATCACCATGGAGACCAATGGAACGCTCCCGCTGATATCACCATGGAGACCAATGGAACGCTCCTGCTGATATCACCATTGAGACCAATGGAACGCTCCCGCTGATATCACCATGGAGACCAATGGAACGCTCCTGCTGATATCACCATGGAGACCAATGGGATGTCCATGTGTCATTGTGTTAGCAGAATATTTAGATTAGGAGAAAAATGCATTTTAAATGTCTCCTGCTTATGACATCCCCTTGTGGCTCGATATGCAAATTAACTACTTTCAATGGGAAATGTGTAATTTGCATAACAGGCACTCGGTGATGTCATAATCAGGAGACACATTTTGCTAACACAATGAATAGTTCCTTTAAATGGCAGGAGAGCAGTGTAACTCTGATACATCTCCCCATGTCCCAGAGAAACCCCCGCCCAGGAATGAGGCTGCACAAGTCACAGAATAACCCCAGGCTGCTGTCTGCTATCCAGCCAATAGGAGACACACAACCCCCATGCAGGTGATTGAGCATGAGGCTCTAACAGCCATTTACACATCAGTAGAGTCACATGCTGCTTGCTATATATACTCTCCTGTCTGGACCCTGCATGAACACAGGTGAGCAGGAGAAATGTGTTACTGAGAGAGATTGGGGGGCAAGGCTGCTCAGAAAGAGCTTGTTTTATTAATTCACCCCGTACTGTGAGCAGTAAATGTGTTGTAGAACCTATGCAGAGTGAAAGCCATTATACACATGACGTATGATAGAACGCGCCAGTTTATCCTCTGACCGATAGCTGCCATGCTACCATAGGAAGCAGGCAGCCGTCTGGTCGGCGACCGGCTCTCTCTGCAGACCCTCGTTTTTGCATGGGATCAGCAGGAGGGACCTTAACTAGGGTGAGTGTGAGAATGGAGTTATTATGATGGGGGGAGAGCAGTACAGTAGGGTGGGTGTTCTTATGGGGGGAGAGCAGTACAGTAGGGTGAGTGATCTTATTATGGGGGAGAGTGGTACAGTAGGGTGAGTGATCTTATTATGGGGGAGAGCAGTACAGTAGGGTGGGTGTTCTTATGGGGGGAGAGCAGTACAGTAGGGTGAGTGATCTTATTATGGGGGAGAGCGGTACAGTAGGGTGAGTGATCTTATTATGGGGGAGAGCAGTACAGTAGGGTGAGTGTTCTTATTATGGGGGAGAGCAGTACAGTAGGGTGAGTGTTCTTATTATGGGGGGAGAGCAGTACAGTAGGGTGAGTGTTCTTATTATGGGGGGAGAGCAGTACAGTAGGGTGAGTGATCTTATTATGGGGGGAGAGCAGTACAGTAGGGTGAGTGTTCTTATTATGGGGGGAGAGCAGTACAGTAGGGTGAGTATTCTTATTATGGGGGGAGAGCGGTACAGTAGGGTGAGTGATCTTATTATGGGAGGAGAGCAGTACAGTAGGGTGAGTGTTCTTATTATGGGGGGAGAGCAGTACAGTAGGGTGAGTGTTCTTATTATGGGGGGAGAGCAGTACAGTAGGGTGAGTGTTCTTATTATGGGGGGAGAGCAGTACAGTAGGGTGAGTGTTCTTATTATGGGGGGAGAGCAGTACAGTAGGGTGAGTATTCTTATTATGGGGGGAGAGCGGTACAGTAGGGTGAGTGATCTTATTATGGGGGAGAGCGGTACAGTAGGGTGAGTGATCTTATTATGGGGGAGAGCGGTACAGTAGGGTGAGTGATCTTATTATGGGGGGAGAGCAGTACAGTAGGGTGAGTGTTCTTATTATGGGGGGAGAGCAGTACAGTAGGGTGAGTGTTCTTATTATGGGGGGAGAGCAGTACAGTAGGGTGAGTGTTCTTATTATGGGGGGAGAGCAGTACAGTAGGGTGAGTGTTCTTATTATGGGGGGAGAGCGGTACAGTAGGGTGAGTGATCTTATTATGGGGGAGAGCGGTACAGTAGGGTGAGTGATCTTATTATGGGAGGAGAGCAGTACAGTAGGGTGAGTGTTCTTATTATGGGGGGAGAGCAGTACAGTAGGGTGAGTGTTCTTATTATGGGGGGAGAGCAGTACAGTAGGGTGAGTATTCTTATTATGGGGGGAGAGCGGTACAGTAGGGTGAGTGATCTTATTATGGGGGAGAGCGGTACAGTAGGGTGAGTGATCTTATTATGGGGGAGAGCGGTACAGTAGGGTGAGTGATCTTATTATGGGGGGAGAGCAGTACAGTAGGGTGAGTGTTCTTATTATGGGGGGAGAGCAGTACAGTAGGGTGAGTGTTCTTATTATGGGGGAGAGCAGTACAGTAGGGTGAGTGTTCTTATTATGGGGGAGAGCAGTACAGTAGGGTGAGTGTTCTTATTATGGGGGGAGAGCAGTACAGTAGGGTGAGTGTTCTTATTATGGGGTGAG
The DNA here is from genome assembly GCA_036172795.1 of Pelodytes ibericus. NCBI lineage: Eukaryota > Metazoa > Chordata > Amphibia > Anura > Pelodytidae > Pelodytes > Pelodytes ibericus. The sequence continues at coordinate 95,935,383 of CM069864.1, read as the reverse complement.
AGCAGTACAGTAGGGTGAGTGTTCTTATTATGGGGGGAGAGCAGTACAGTAGGGTGAGTGTTCTTATTATGGGGGAGAGCGGTACAGTAGGGTGAGTGTTCTTATTATGGGGGGAGAGCAGTACAGTAGGGTGAGTGTTCTTATTATGGGGGGAGAGCAGTACAGTAGGGTGAGTGATCTTATTATGGGGGAGAGCAGTACAGTAGGGTGGGTGTTCTTATGGGGGGAGAGCAGTACAGTAGGGTGAGTGATCTTATTAGGGGGGGGGCGGGAGAGCAGTACAGTAGGGTGAGTGATCTTATTATGGGGGAGAGCGGTACAGTAGGGTGAGTGATCTTATTATGGGGGAGAGCAGAACAGTAGGGTGAGTGATCTTATTATGGGGGGAGAGCGGTACAGTAGGGTGAGTGTTCTTATTATGGGGGAGAGCAGTACAGTAGGGTGAGTGTTCTTATTATGGGGGGAGAGCAGTACAGTAGGGTGAGTGATCTTATTATGGGGGGGAGAGCAGTACAGTAGGGTGAGTGTTCTTATTATGGGGGAGAGCAGTACAGTAGGGTGAGTGATCTTATTATGGGGGGAGAGCGGTACAGTAGGGTGAGTGTTCTTATTATGGGGGGAGAGCAGTACAGTAGGGTGAGTGATCTTATTAGGGGGGGGGCGGGAGAGCAGTACAGTAGGGTGAGTGATCTTATTATGGGGGAGAGCGGTACAGTAGGGTGAGTGATCTTATTATGGGGGAGAGCAGAACAGTAGGGTGAGTGATCTTATTATGGGGGGAGAGCGGTACAGTAGGGTGAGTGTTCTTATTATGGGGGAGAGCAGTACAGTAGGGTGAGTGTTCTTATTATGGGGGGAGAGCAGTACAGTAGGGTGAGTGATCTTATTATGGGGGGGAGAGCAGTACAGTAGGGTGAGTGTTCTTATTATGGGGGAGAGCAGTACAGTAGGGTGAGTGATCTTATTATGGGGGGAGAGCGGTACAGTAGGGTGAGTGTTCTTATTATGGGGGGAGAGCAGTACAGTAGGGTGAGTGTTCTTATTATGGGGGGAGAGCAGTACAGTAGGGTGAGTGTTCTTATTATGGGGGGAGAGCGGTACAGTAGGGTGAGTGTTCTTATTATGGGGGGAGAGCGGTACAGTAGGGTGAGTGATCTTATTATGGGGGGAGAGCGGTACAGTAGGGTGAGTGATCTTATTATGGGGGAGAGCGGTACAGTAGGGTGAGTGATATTATGGGAGGAGAGCAGTACAGTAGGGTGAGTGTTCTTATTATGGGGGGAGAGCAGTACAGTAGGGTGAGTGTTCTTATTATGGGGGGAGAGCAGTACAGTAGGGTGAGTATTCTTATTATGGGGGGAGAGCGGTACAGTAGGGTGAGTGATCTTATTATGGGGGAGAGCGGTACAGTAGGGTGAGTGATCTTATTATGGGGGAGAGCGGTACAGTAGGGTGAGTGATCTTATTATGGGGGGAGAGCAGTACAGTAGGGTGAGTGTTCTTATTATGGGGGGAGAGCAGTACAGTAGGGTGAGTGTTCTTATTATGGGGGAGAGCAGTACAGTAGGGTGAGTGTTCTTATTATGGGGGAGAGCAGTACAGTAGGGTGAGTGTTCTTATTATGGGGGGAGAGCAGTACAGTAGGGTGAGTGTTCTTATTATGGGGTGAGAGCAGTACAGTAGGGTGAGTGTTCTTATTATGGGGGGAGAGCAGTACAGTAGGGTGAGTGTTCTTATTATGGGGGAGAGCGGTACAGTAGGGTGAGTGTTCTTCTTATGGGGGGAGAGCAGTACAGTAGGGTGAGTGTTCTTATTATGGGGGGAGAGCAGTACAGTAGGGTGAGTGTTCTTATTATGGGGGGAGAGCAGTACAGTAGGGTGAGTGATCTTATTATGGGGGAGAGCAGTACAGTAGGGTGGGTGTTCTTATGGGGGGAGAGCAGTACAGTAGGGTGAGTGATCTTATTAGGGGGGGGGCGGGAGAGCAGTACAGTAGGGTGAGTGATCTTATTATGGGGGAGAGCGGTACAGTAGGGTGAGTGATCTTATTATGGGGGAGAGCAGAACAGTAGGGTGAGTGATCTTATTATGGGGGGAGAGCGGTACAGTAGGGTGAGTGTTCTTATTATGGGGGAGAGCAGTACAGTAGGGTGAGTGTTCTTATTATGGGGGGAGAGCAGTACAGTAGGGTGAGTGATCTTATTATGGGGGGGAGAGCAGTACAGTAGGGTGAGTGTTCTTATTATGGGGGAGAGCAGTACAGTAGGGTGAGTGATCTTATTATGGGGGGAGAGCGGTACAGTAGGGTGAGTGTTCTTATTATGGGGGGAGAGCAGTACAGTAGGGTGAGTGATCTTATTATGGGGGAGAGTAGTACAGTAGGGTGAGTGTTCTTATTATGGGGGAGAGCGGTACAGTAGGGTGAGTGATCTTATTATGGGGGGAGAGCAGTACAGTAGGGTGAGTGATCTTATTATGGGGGGAGAGCAGAACAGTAGGGTGAGTGTTCTTATTATGGGGGGAGAGCAGTATAGTAGGGTGAGTGTTCTTATTATGGGGGGAGAGCAGTATAGTAGGGTGAGTGTTCTTATTATGGGGGGAGAGCAGTACAGTAGGGTGAGTGTTCTTATTATGGGGGAGAGCAGTACAGTAGGGTGAGTGTTCTTATTATGGGGGAGAGCAGTACAGTAGGGTGAGTGTTCTTATTATGGGGGGAGAGCGGTACAGTGGGGTGAGTGTTCTTATTATGGGGGGAGAGCGGTACAGTAGGGTGAGTGTTCTTATTATGGGGGGAGAGTAACACAGTGATGTCAGCTGTAGATAAATGCAGCATTACTTCCTCTGCAAACCTAACACTTGCTGATAATCACAATCACATCGCTGCAGTTTTCCTGTTGTGTAATCGGTGCTGGCCAGTCACATGCTGATTCAGAATCGGGTACAAATATACCACAAAAACAGACAGAAATAGCCACCAATACATTGACAATCTCCAAAATAAAACTAATTCCTTTATAAAATCTCCCACCCATCTGCATTGCACACCCCCCCAAATTCAGGGTGCGGGGGGCGCTGTCACACTAGCAGTGCAACTACACACAACTCTGAGCATGCTCTGTAACCAGCATCTCACCGGAGACTTCCACTGACCCAACGAGCTATACCTCTCTCCTGAAAAGTCTGACAGCAGGAGATGGGGGAAGGCAGGGCATAGAGATGGGGGAAGGCAGGGCATAGAGATGGGGGAAGGCAGGGCATAGAGATGGGGGAAGGCAGGGCATAGAGATGGGGGAAGGCAGGGCATAGAGATGGGGGAAGGCAGGGCATAGAGATGGGGGAAGGCAGGGCATAGAGATGGGGGAAGGCAGGGCATAGAGATGGGGGAAGGCAGGGCATAGAGATGGTTGGGAGGCAGGGCATAGAGATGGTTGGGAGGCAGGGCATAGAGATGGTTGGGAGGCAGGGCATAGAGATGGTTGGGAGGCAGGGCATAGAGATGGGGGAAGGCAGGGCATAGAGATGGGGGAAGGCAGGGCATAGAGATGGGGGAAGGCAGGGCATAGAGATGGGGGAAGGCAGGGCATAGAGATGGTTGGAAGGCAGGGCATAGAGATGGTTGGGAGGCAGGGCATAGAGATGGTTGGGAGGCAGGGCATAGAGATGGTTGGGAGGCAGGGCATAGAGATGGTTGGGAGGCAGGGTATAGAGATGGTTGGGAGGCAGGGTATAGAGATGGTTGGGAGGCAGGGTATAGAGATGGTTGGGAGGCAGGGTATAGAGATGGTTGGGAGGCAGGGTATAGAGATGGTTGGGAGGCAGGGTATAGAGATGGTTGGGAGGCAGGGCATAGAGATGGTTGGGAGGCAGGGCATAGAGATGGTTGGGAGGCAGGGCATAGAGATGGTTGGGAGGCAGGGTATAGAGATGGGGGGAGGCAGGGCATAGAGATGGTGAAGGCAGGGCATAGAGATGGGGAGGCAGGGTTGGGGGAGGCAGGGTATAGAGATGGGGGAAGGCAGGGTTGGGGGAGGCAGGGCATAGAGATGGGGGAAGGCAGGGTATAGAGATGGGAGAGGCAGGGTATAGAGATGGGAGAGGCAGGGTATAGAGATGGTTGGGAGGCAGGGCATAGAGATGGGGGAGGCAGGGCATAGAGATGGTTGGGAGGCAGGCTATAGAGATGGTTGGGAGGCAGGGTATAGAGATGGGGGAGGCAGGGTATAGAGATGGGGAGGCAGGGTTGGGGGAGGCAGGGTATAGAGATGGGGGAGGCAGGGCATAGAGATGGGGGAGGCAGGGTATAGAGATGGTTGGGAGGCAGGGTATAGAGATGGGGGAGGCAGGGCATAGAGATGGTTGGGAGGCAGGCTATAGAGATGGTTGGGAGGCAGGCTATAGAGATGGTTGGGAGGCAGGGTATAGAGATGGTTGGGAGGCAGGGTATAGAGATGGTTGGGAGGCAGGGTATAGAGATGGTTGGGAGGCAGGGTATAGAGATGGTTGGGAGGCAGGGTATAGAGATGGTTGGGAGGCAGGGTATAGAGATGGTTGGGAGGCAGGGTATAGAGATGGTTGGGAGGCAGGGTATAGAGATGGTTGGGAGGCAGGGTATAGAGATGGTTGGGAGGCAGGGTATAGAGATGGTTGGGAGGCAGGGTATAGAGATGGTTGGGAGGCAGGGCATAGAGATGGGGGAGGCAGGGTTGGGGGAGGCAGGGTATAGAGATGGGGGAGGCAGGGCATAGAGATGGGGGAGGCAGGGTATAGAAACACAGTCTGTGTCACCTGCAGATAAAAACCATTCAGCCCATCTAGTCTGATCAATATCTCAATACTTTGACACAGTCATGGATTGAAAGGGACAGTCTTGTATCATGTTATGACTGTGGATTATGTAGAGTACATAAAACAGGTAAGTGAGAAGGGAATTATTCCATTCCACTGCATTGGAATAAGATCTGGGTGACATGGGTTTTAACATCTCTGCGGTGTTTGTGTTGAGCTGCAATTCTCTTCTTTCTCATTTACTGTACCCACACAAATTTATATAATAAGGGCTTTCTTTAGATACCATTATTTTCATCATATTATATAACTAACTACAATAAATCATAAAATATGATGGAAAAAATTGGAAAAAAAACATACCTTTTCTAAATTTCACCAGAAAAATATTTTACACAATTATAAATCTTAAAGTAACTCTAACCCTTATGCTAACCCTAACCTAATTTAGACTAATCTAGCCCTTTTTTGTATTGCAATGTTTCTGACTGCCTCTAGGGGCAGTCTATCAACACCAATAGAGGGCAGCGCTATATAAGAGTAGCATGCTGCTCTCCAATATGGTCCGTGTAGTGATCGAGGGTTAGTTGAAGAGCAAATTTGCTTAATGCCTCTATATTAGAAGCACAAGTTTAGCTGTCATGTATAAACATGTCTGCAGCACATACAACATACAAAGATGTAAAAGACTCACACAGACCCCTGAATGTTCAGAATCACGAGTGTCTTCTCTTTCTAGAGCCATCGTCCTCTCGCTTGGTACCCTGAATGCTACCGTGTTGGCCTGTGAACATGGAGCAGACTGAATCGAGTGGAGTCACTGCCGTGACACAGAAGAGGATTTCGCTGGTGTCTTCTCCGGTCCGCGCAGTGATCCGAATGCGCAGGAAAATCAGGACATTAGGCAACGGTTGCGTGCAACTGGATCTGTCCGGGAGAAGGTCTGCAGACAGCCCGAAGGCCTGTATGCGGCGGCAGTTGTCCGTGGACAAAGCGATATTTAGGTCTTCAAACTACGACAAACCCACCATTTTTAAGTTCGACTCTCCGACGCTGGCAGAGGCAGCTTTAAGTAAGACGCCGCGCAAGTCAAAACGCAGAAAATCCAGGCCCGTCTTATATCCAGGGAACGGCAGGAGGTATTTTCCTGTGGAACACAAAAGCAAAGCCAAGCGATGCCTCATATTGTTTATATTAATCGTTGGGTTCCAGATCCTCAACGCCATCGAGAACTTGGACGATAACGTACAGAAATATGACTTAGACGGACTGCAGAAGACCATGACGAGGGAGGTGTTTGGTCAGCCAATTGCCATAGAGAAAATGATGGACCTCTTGAAGGACTATCTGGCCACTCATTACCATAACAAGCCACTGGTCATGTCCCTCAATGGGCCCAGCGGGGTCGGGAAGAGTCACATGGGTAGGTTGTTGGCCAAACACTTTCGGACGATCATGGACAGCGATTTTATTCTACAATATTACGTTATACACAACTGCCCGACAGACAGCGACGTTACGACATGTCAGGAGGAATTGTCCAGTACGATCTCTCACATGATCAGTCGCGCCGAGATAGAAGAGAAAATCCCCGTGTTTATTTTCGATGAGATGGAGGTCATGCCGCCACCACTGATGGACACATTGAAAGGCTACTTTCAACTCAACCAAAGTAACGAGTATCTCAATGCTGTCTATATTCTGATCAGCAACCTGGGAGGGAAGGAAATTACAAAGTTTGTTCTGCAGAACGCTACGCACAGCAGCCATATCGCGGAGCACGATCTTGATCACGTGGTACGTTTCTCTCTTGTGGACCAGCACTCAATTTGGAAAGTGGCCGAAATTGTGCCTTTTACGCTACTGGAAAAGAAGCACATTATGAATTGCTTTTTGGACGAACTGCTCCAGGAAGGATTTTATCCAGACAAAAACAAAATCGAGAACCTGGCTGCGGAATTAAATTATTACTCTACAGGTGGTACGCAGTACGCAACCACAGGATGTAAACTGGTTGTGGGCCGGGTGAATCTTCTACACCCCATCAAGGGGAACTTTAACGGTTATGTATAAATGTCTGGGAGATCATTTGTGTCACAGTACACGGTCTGCACTAAAAAAGGTTTGCACCAGAATAACAAACTATTTCTTGCTACCTTTCCTCCATTACATTCTGATGTTAATTGTACTGTGTACAAACTGCCACCAAGTGGATGTATTAAGTAGCAGCTGTCCTCTCTTTTTCACATACAGACGGTTTTATACACGCTGCACAGACGCAAAAAAAAGTTATTACAGATAGAGACAGAGCCTTTAATAATAAATAAACCTATTGACTCCGGAGACAAGTGATTTATAAAATATCGGGACTTTTCCCACCCAAAAAGTGTGAATTTCCATGAATAACCAACAGAGCAGACAATCAGAATGATGAATAAAGCTCAATTCTGGTCCAAAGTGTGAAGTAACAAGTGAGACCTCACTGGGAGTATTGTACAGAGCACTGGTGAGACCTCACTTGGAGTATTGTACAGAGCACTGGTGAGACCTCACTGGGAGTATTGTACAGAGCACTGGTGAGACCTCACTTGGAGTATTGTACAGAGCACTGGTGAGACCTCACTTGGAGTATTGTACAGAGCGCTGGTGAGACCTCACTTGGAGCATTGTACAGAGCGCCGGTGAGACCTCACTTGGAGTATGGTACAGAGCACTGGTGAGACCTCACTTGGAGTATTGTACAGAGCACTGGCGAGACCTCACTTGGAGTATTGTACAGAGCGCTGGTGAGACCTCACTTGGAGTATTGTACAGAGCGCTGGTGAGACCTCACTTGGAGTATTGTACAGAGCGCTGGTGAGACCTCGCTTGGAGTATTGTACAGAGCGCTGGTGAGACCTCACTTGGAGTATTGTACAGAGCGCTGGTGAGACCTCACTTGGAGTATTGTACAGAGCACTGGTGAGACCTGACTTGGAGCATTGTACAGAGCGCTGGTGAGACCTGACTTGGAGCATTGTACAGAGCGCTGGTGAGACCTGACTTGGAGCATTGTACAGAGCGCTGGTGAGACCTCACTTGGAGCATTGTACAGAGCGCTGGTGAGACCTCACTGGGAGTATTGTACAGAGCACTGGTGAGACCTCACTTGGAGTATTGTACGCAGTACTGGTGAGACCTCACTTGGAGTATTGTACAGAGCGCTGGTGAGACCTCACTTGGAGTATTGTACGGAGCGCTGGTGAGACCTCACTGGGAGTATTGTACAGAGCACTGGTGAGACCTCACTTGGAGTATTGTACAGAGCACTGGTGAGACCTCACTTGGAGTATTGTACAGAGCGCTGGTGAGACCTCACTTGGAGCATTGTACAGAGCGCCGGTGAGACCTCACTTGGAGTATGGTACAGAGCACTGGTGAGACCTCACTTGGAGTATTGTACAGAGCACTGGCGAGACCTCACTTGGAGTATTGTACAGAGCGCTGGTGAGACCTCACTTGGAGTATTGTACAGAGCGCTGGTGAGACCTCACTTGGAGTATTGTACAGAGCGCTGGTGAGACCTCGCTTGGAGTATTGTACAGAGCGCTGGTGAGACCTCGCTTGGAGTATTGTACAGAGCGCTGGTGAGACCTCACTTGGAGTATTGTACAGAGCACTGGTGAGACCTGACTTGGAGCATTGTACAGAGCGCTGGTGAGACCTGACTTGGAGCATTGTACAGAGCGCTGGTGAGACCTGACTTGGAGCATTGTACAGAGCGCTGGTGAGACCTCACTTGGAGCATTGTACAGAGCGCTGGTGAGACCTCACTGGGAGTATTGTACAGAGCACTGGTGAGACCTCACTTGGAGTATTGTACGCAGTACTGGTGAGACCTCACTTGGAGTATTGTACAGAGCGCTGGTGAGACCTCACTTGGAGTATTGTACGGAGCGCTGGTGAGACCTCACTTGGAGTATTGTACAGAGCGCTGGTGAGACCTCACTTGGAGTATTGTACAGAGCGCTGGTGAGACCTCACTTGGAGTATTGTACAGAGCGCTGGTGAGACCTCACTGGGAGTATTGTACAGAGCACTGGTGAGACCTCACTTGGAGTATTGTACAGAGCACTGGTGAGACCTCACTTGGAGTATTGTACAGAGCACTGGTGAGACCTCACTTGGAGTATTGTACAGAGCTCTGGTGAGACCTCACTTGGAGTATTGTACAGAGCACTGGTGAGACCTCACTTGGAGTATTGTACAGAGCGCCGGTGAGACCTCACTTGGA